>SJYC01014884.1:0-24011 GCA_006408675.1 Madoqua kirkii
GGGGGGGGGGGGGGGGGGGGCAGGCAGGAGAGGGGGCTGGGCCCAAGGGAGAGATGAAAAGCAGGAAGTAGGAAACAAAAGAAAGGAAGTGTCAGTTACTGCTGAAAGGGGCAGGGATGGGTCTTCACAGTCCAGTCCGGCATCATTAAAATCCAGAGCCTGGCTAGCTGTTGCTGAGTAAGAACTCTGTCTCCACAGCTCTTGGACTATATGTTGATCTATCATGACCTCCTTTTTTTTTTTTTTTAATTGGGATATAGTTGCTTGACAATGTTGTGTTGGTTTCTGATTTACAAGGAAGTGAATCGGCTATGTTTACACATATATCCCCACTCTCTCGGACCTCCCTTCCACCACAGCCCCATCCCAACCCTCTAGGTCATCACAGAGTCTGGCTGAGCTCCCTGTGCTGTCCAGCAGCTTCCCACCGGCTATCTATTTTACACATGATAGTGTATATGTGTCAGTCCCAGTCTCTCATTTCATCCCACATCCCCTTCTGCCCCCCATGTCCATGTCTCTTCCTTACATCTACATCTCTGTTCCTGCCCTGAAAATTGGTTCACCTCTACCATTTTTCTAGATTCCACATTCATGCATTAATATGTGATATTTGTTTTTCTATTTCTGACTTACTTCACTCTGTATGACAGACTCTTGGTCTAGTCACATCTCTACAAATGACCAAGTTTCTTTTTTTTTTTTTCCTTTTATTGCTGAGTGATGTCCCATTGTATGTATATACCACATCTTCTTTATCCATTCTTCTGCCAGTGAACATTTAGGCTGCGTCCATGGTTTGGCTATTGCAAACAGTGCTACAGTGATTTTTCACGACCTCTAAATTCTTACTCTGAATAAGTATTTGGGAAGTACTTTACCACTTTCAGGCTCTTAAAGTACCTATTAGTTTACTATTGTATTATCTTAAGGCATTAACTCTGGTTATTTGGGAGTGCAAGGGAGAGGAGTCAGAATTGGCAAAGCACATTCCTTCAATTACCTTTGCACATAGTATACCATGGTCAAGTTCAGATCAGCTTCTCCCTCTATTCTGAGTGTGTCATGATGAGGAACCCCTGACCCTTGAGTTAGATTTTAACTGATGCTTTCTCTTTTTTCCAGGTTTCATCAGATCAGAAGGGAACATTAGTTTAATCAGATGTGATAAGCTTTTGACAAAGAAATAGTGGTTGTTCCTAGTTTTGAACCAACAATTATGTGAGGAGATTTCCTATATTTTTGTCAGGAGTCCAGGCTTCCTGGGCTTCTCTGGCGGTTCAAATGATAAAGAATCTGCCTGAAATATAGGAAGACCAGGGTTCAATCCCTAGGTCAGGAAGTTCCCATGGAGAAGAGAACAGCTACCCACTCCAGTTTTCTTGCCTGGAGAATCCCATGGACAGAGGAGGCTGGCAGGCTGTATAGTTCATGGGGACATGACTGAGTGACTAACACTTGCCTTGCCAGTCTTCCTGTTTACTTCTATAACAGATTCATTGCTTTATTAAGAAATGATGTCAACATTGTATGATTTAATTTCCTTAAGAAGAGGTGGAAAGAATACACTAAAGAACTATACAAAAAAGATCTTCATGACCCAGGTAACCACAATGGTGTGATCACTCACCTAGAGCTAGACATCCTGGAATGTGAAGTCAAGTGAGCCTTAGAAAGCATCACTATGAACAAAGCTAGAGGAGGTGATGGAATTCCAGTTGAGCTATTTCAAATACTAAAAGATGATGCTGTGAAATTGCTGCACTCAATATGCCAGCAAATTTGGAAAACTCACCAGTGGCCACAGGACTGGAAAATGTCAGTTTTCATTCCAATCCCAAAGAACGGCAATGCCAAAGAATGTTCAAACTACTGCACAATTGCACTCATCTCACACACTAGCAAAGTAATGCTCAAAATTCTCCAAGCCAGGCTTCAACAGTATGTGAACTGTGAACTTCCAGATGTTCAAGGTGGATTTAGAAAAGGCAGAGGAAGCAGAGATCAAATTGCCACATCCACTGGATCATTGAGAAAGCAAGAAAGTTCCAGAAAAACATGTACTTCTGCTTTATTGATGATGCCAAAGCTTTTGACTGTGTGGATCACAGCAAACTGTGGAAAACTCTTAAAGAGATGAGAATACCAGACCACCTGACCTGCCTCCTGAGAAATCCGTATGCAGGTCAAGAAACAGCAGTTAGAACTGGACATGGAACAACAGACTGGTTCCAAATTGGGAAAGGAGTACGTCAAGGATGTATGTTGTCACCCTGCTTATTTAACTTATATCCAGAGTACATCATGAGAAATGCCAGGCTGGATGAAGCACAAGCTGGAATCAAGAATGCCAGAAGAAATGTCAATAACCTCAGATATGCAGATGATACCACCCTTATGGCAGAAAGTGAAGAAGAACTAAAGAGCCTCTTGATGAAAGTGAAAGAGGAGAACAAAAAGTTGGCTTAAAACTCAAAATTCAGAAAACTAAGATCATGGCATCTGGTCCCATCACTTCATGACAAATAGATGGGGAAGCAATGGAAACAGTGAATTTCTTTTCTTGGGCTCCAAAATCACTGCAGATGGTGACTGCAGCCATGAAATTAAAAGATGCTTACTCCTTGGAAGAAAAGCTATGATAAACCTAGACAGCATATTAAAAAACAGAGACATTACTTTGCCAACAAAGGTCTGTCTAGTCAAAGCTATGGTTTTTCTAGAAAGCTTAGCACCCAAGAATTGATGCTTTTGAATTGTGGTGTTGGAGAAGACTCTTGAGAGTCTCTTGGACTGCAAGGAGATCCAACCAGTCCATCCTAAAGGAAATCAGTCCTGAATATTCACTGGAAGGACTGATGCTGAAGCTGAAAAGAAAACCTAATACTTTGGCCACCTGATGCAAAGAGCTGACTCATTGAAAAGATCCTGATGCTAGGAAAGATTGAAGGTGGGAGGAGAAGGGGACGACACAGGATGAGACGGTTGGATAGCATCACTGACTCGATGGACGTGAGTTTGAGTAAGCTTCAGGAGTTAGTGATGGACAGGGAAACCTGGCTTGCTGCAGTCCATGGGGCCACAAAGAGTCAGACATGACTGAGTGACTGAACTGAACTGAAGAAGTTGAAAAATGTAATTCAACCAAGATAGATGAAACCCCTGGATTTAGACAGATGAATTTGAAGAATAATCAAGGAAAGCTGACAGAAAGATAATAAAACTGCATTCCTAGTGTCACTTAATTGAACTTGATCTTGGGTGAGTGAGATTGTAAAAGAAAGAGTGGAATATAGTCCTTGTGAGGAACGTTGTTATATTCGGTTGGCCAAATCTAAGGTGTTTGGCCATCTTACAGAAAATCCAGAACGAACTTTTTAACCAGTCCAGTACTTCACAGTAGACCTTGACTGGAGCATTACTTTGTCCATAGGATGTAAATACAGTTCAGAAAACAGGACAAACATCATTAACAGTTCTACAAACTGATAGATACATGAAAAAAATAGATTTCCTTAACCTGGTAAACAGTGACCTCATAAAAAAGTCAGGTAGCCCATTGAGCTCATTTTATTTTTTGCTAGTGTGAAAATCACTTAGAGTATTTGACTGCTTCTTTAACATTGTTATATTAATACTTAATTTTAGTATTATAAGTCATAACATATTTCATAAGCTTACAAATGCTTCATAAAATATTTCAAGTACACCAAAAATAACAACAGGCTTCAATGTAGCCACCAGTCTCCTTGAGGTGGGAACATTTTGTCATATTTGCTGCAGAACTATAAAGTATTGCATGAGTGTGATACATTCCTATTTCTTGATAGGGGTTATTGTTGAAGGGGAGGGGAGACAGGAATATAGGGGTTGTCTCTTATCAACTAGGAGTAGTACTTCCATGTTAGAAGCCCCGAGTGTTGCATTTTCAGACACAGATCTTAATGAGAGGGAATTAGTTCTTAATATTTCTAAACAACATCCAAAGGGGGGCTGGTAGACAATCCCAATCCCAACTCCTGGTTTTCACCGAGGGCAGGGATTTGAAATTCAGAACTTCCCTGGTGGTCCTGTGGTTAGGAATCTGTTGCTGGGTGTACAGATTTGACTTCTAGTCTGGGAAGATTCCACATGTCAGAAGGCAACCAAGCCTGTGGGCCACAGTTCCTGGTACTACATGCCCTCGTGTCCGTGATCTGCAACAAGAGAAACCCCTGAAATAAGACCAAGCTCTGCAGCTAGAGGAAGCAGCAATGAAGACCCAGCACAGCCAATAAATAAATGAGATAATGAAAGTCAAACTATTCTCTCAGAGATTCTCAAGAGTGAAGATGACTTCAGCACCACGAGAACTGCCCACCTAAGAAACTACAGATCCTTGCAAAGGAGTAATTCAAGTCCAGTTGATTTCAATAGTATTGCTTTTTGGGTCACTTTCCAATTGTATTTTCTCCTAACCCAAGTAATTCTAATAGCCTCAATGAAACTCAGGGCTGATATAAATCATTGCATGCTGATCCTAAATCATTCCCAGAACTTTTCTGATTAGTTCTATTGGCCCATGTTGTATGCACTGCTAAGTATTTTGACTCACATCCTAGAGACAAGTGTTCAGTCCAATTTGGACAGGTATCTTAGTCTGTTGGGGCTCCCATAACAAAATACTGTAGAATGGGTAATTTATAAACACCATAGATTTAGATTTCACAATTCTGGAAGTGGGTGTCCAAGATCAGGATGCAGTATGGTTGAATGAGGACTCTTCTGAAGAACAGACCTCTTTTATAGATATGTGTTATATTTGATTAATAATATTGTGTTAGTTTCAGGCGTACTGCAAAGTGGTTCAGTTATACATATACATGTATCTATTCTTTCTCAAATTCTTTCTCCACTTAGGTTATTACAGAATATTGAGTGGAATTTCTCATTTGCTTAATATTCTCAGTTGCTGATTATTATCACCTTTGGGGATTAAGGTTTCAGCACATGAATCTAGGGGGTTCATGTGTTGTATCATCATATTTGGGGATTAAACTTTCAAGATATGAATCTAGGGGGACAGGAAACTTCAGATCATAATGAGAGGGCTTAAGAATCTAGTGTTTAGCCATTATCTAGCTCTCTTCATTTCTCAATATATTGACCTTTAGCTTAGAAATAATTTTTGGGTATTTCATATATTCTGATGTCAGGTATACATGAAGCTTCTATAGAAAGACACCCCCACAATACAGTAGCTTAAATAAGAAAGATATTTAATTCTATCTTACATAAAATTGAGAAAAATGAATGTGATCTAGGGCAGATAGGTGGTTCTGCTGTGTGGGGTCTTTAGGACCCCTTGAGGTGCCCCAATTCTGCAGAGTGTTGTCCTTATCTATATGGTGGAGGCTGTGTCATTAGAGTCATATCCACAGTTTCATATTAAAAAACAAACATTTGGGGGGCTTCCCTGGTCACTCAGTGATGAAAATCTGCCTGCCAATGCAAGAGACACAGGTTTGGTGCCTGATTCAGGAGGATCCCACATGCCACCAAACAACTTAGCCCTTGCACCACAGCTATTGAACCTGTACACTAGAGCGACCCTCGGTGTCGATGACTTCGGGCACGAGAGATCTCGGGAACGAGACGACCTTCTCTTCGGTGGTGTCATTCTTCGGTCGGTGATCTCGTATAAGGGGCGAACGGTGTCGATCTACGAATGTAGAACTATGGTCTCGTTAAAAGTTCTTCCAATTGACCACACAAAGGACGATTTTGACCTCAAGCTGAGTTTCCTCCTTCCCCATTTATTTATGTCCACTGTTACTTATCAGAAACAATTCTCTATTGATCCAGGTTACTCGTCTCATCTTTTACGTTCAGTTCAGAAAAGCCAGTAGTCCGATTCTTCACAACGCTATGGACTGTAGCCCACCAGGCTCCTCTGTCCATGGGATTCTCCAGGCAAGAATACTGAAGTGGGTTGCCACATGTTCCTCCAGCGAACCTTCCCCACCCAAGGTCAGATCTCTTGTGTCTCCTGCATTGGGAGGCCCATTGTTTACCACTAGTACCACCTTGAAAGCCCAAGTAGAAAATGGGATGGGGCTTTAACTGTGGCGCAGAGACCTAAGGTTATGGTTAAGGAGGGTGCAAGAAATGTTGGGTGGGGTCAGGGGCTGGGATATAGATGCTGTGATCACCTTTTATACCCTCAAAATCAATGTTGGGGGGGGGCATCTTTTGCAATAAACCAAAACAGCAGAACCAGATAAATAGTCAAGATAGGCTCATCTTTCACTGAGCCCCATGGTAAGTTTGCAGAACCACCCTGATCCAATTAGTAATTATTTTTTCAGAGTGGGAGGAAATGTATCCAATATGAATCAATCTCCAAAGAAATCACTGAAGTATAACAAGAATTTCAGCTGTATAATATAAATCAGCAGAGTTTGAGATGCAAATTATACTATTCCATGGAAAGCCAGAAATGCTCAGATTTTAACCTGTGCCTGACAGAGAGAGAGAGAGAGAGAGATAGCATGTAGCCCTTGGTGTGTTTGTCAGCACAGGGGCAATCTGCAGGAGATCACAGTCTCCTTTAGCCTGTCTGCCAGAACACTACAGAACAAGGTAAAGGGTAGGACTGACATTCAGTTGGTCAATACCAGGACAACTGGGCTCTTCTCACCACCCTACTTCCTTCTGATTGGCTGATATCCATTGGCAGTGCGACCTTACAGGGCATCGCTGTACTATGCTCTGTCACTCAAAAAACTCTTTGCGACCCTATGGACTATAACCCACCAGGCTCCCCTATCTGTGGGCTTTTTCAGGCAAGAATCCTGCAGTGGCTGCCATTTCCACTTGCCGGGGCTCCTTCCCACCCAGAGGTCAAAACCAGTCTCCTGCACTGCAGGCAGATTCTTTACCTGCTTCAGTTAGTTCAGTTCAGTTCAGTCGCTCAGTCGTGTCCAACTCTTTGCGACCCCATGAACTGTAGCATGCCAGGCCTCCCTGTCCATGACCAACTCCCGGAGTTTACACAAACTCATGTCCATCAAGTCGGTAATGCTACCCAGCCATCTCATCCTCTGTCGTCCCCTTCTCCTCCTGCCCACAATCCCTCCCAGCATCAGGGTCTTTTCCAGTGAGTCAACTCTTCCCATGAGGTGGCCAAAGTACTGGAGTTTCAGCCTCAGCATCAGTCCTTCCAATGAACACCCAGGACTGATCTTAAAATGGACTGCTTGGATCTCCTTGCAGTCCAAGGAACTCTCAAGAGTCTTCTCCAACACCACAGTTCAAAAGCATCAATTCTTCGACACTCAGCTTTCTTCACAGTCCAACTCTCACATCCATCCATGACCACTGGAAAAACCATAGCCTTGACTAGACAGACCTTTGTTGGCAAAGTAATATCTCTGCTTTGAATATGATATCTAGGTTGGTCATAACTTTCCTTCCAAGGAGTAAGCGTCTTTTAATTTTATGGCTGCAGTCACCCTCTGTAGTGTTTTTGGAGCCCCCTAAAATAAAATCTGACACTGTTTCGACTGTTTCCCCATCTATTTCCCATGAAATGATAGGACTGGATGCCATGATCTTCGTTTTCTGAATGTTGAGCTTTAAGCCAACTTTTTCACTTTCCTCTTTCACTTTCATCAAGAGGCTTTTTAGCTCCTCTTCACTTTCTGCCATAAGTGTGGTGTCATCTGCATATCTGAGGTTACTGATATTTCTCCTGGCAATCTTGATTCCAGCTTGTGCTTCATCCAGCCCAGCATTTCTCATGATGTACGATGCAAATACGTTAAATAAGCAGGGTGACAATATACAGCCTTGACATACTCCTTTTTCTATTTGGAACCAGTCTGCTGTTCCATGTCCAGTTCTAACTGTTGCTTCCTGACCTGTATACAGATTCTCTAGAGGCAGGCCAGGTGGTCTGGTAATTCCTATCTCTTTCAGAATTTTCCACAGTTTATTGTGATCTACACAGTCAAAGGCTTTGGCATAGTCAATAAAACAAAAATAGATGTTTTTCTGGAACTCTCTTGCTTTTTCCATGATCCAGCGGATGTTGGCAATTTGATCTCTGGTTCTTCTGCCTTTTCTAAATCCAGCTTGAAACCTGCTTAGCCATCAGGAAAGTTCATACAGGCCATTAAATATTATCAGTGTTACCCCTGCTTTCAGGGGCTATTCAAAATTTTCTTGAAAGATGTTCAGACCACAAAGGGCCAAGGAAGAAGGTTCGTAAAAAAATAAAAAAATCAGTAGATTTTCCTTCTCCAGTCTTCAATTATTCTGCATTTGAAATAGATAAAATGGAGAAAGAAAAAGATAACACCCAGATCGATTTGTCAACTGCTCTTTAAGTGTGAAGGGTCTGCAGAAAGCATACATTTTGCCATTTTGGTTCATATGCTATTCTGAATTTACTGGCCTTCCCAGAATTTTGATGAAAATTTTCTGATTTCCTATACATTCCAAATGCTGTATATCTACTGTGCCTACAGACTACAAAATATTGAGACAGATTACCAAGGAAGCTGTGAACTTTCTACTCTGGAGGAATTTAGAAGTAGGATTTCCTCTGAGTTGGAATGGCAAAGGCAGAGGTCTCTAAGTGGGGTGATGGAGTAGGGTTATGTATTGGTTTGTGTAGCCTTTTAAATAAATAATTACTTTGCAAAGAGATCAGGAAAAAAGAAACTCACAATATAGCCTGATGGATCAGTGGGTGATAAAGTACATTGGAACTTCAAAATCCAGCTTTTTATGTTTTCTTCAGAACAGTTGCCCCTCAGTCAGAAACCAGGTATCACATAAAAGAGGAAATCCAGCCAGCAGTGTTTGTCTTTAAGAGAGGCAGTAAAGAAGAAAGGTTGAAAGCACAGACCCTGGACCCAGACTTAGCCTGGGTTTGAATCCTAGCTCTGCCTCCAACTAGCTGTGGGATTATGGGTAAATTACATAAATTCTGGACTTCAGTTTCATCACCTATAAAATAATACAACTTACCTTATATGGTTGTTAGGGGATTAATAACCTAACTCTTGCTTATAGTAAACAATGAACGTTAGCTATAATATTTTTACATCCCTTTAATCCTAAGCCATATACACCCACTCACTCTTCTACCCATATTCTTTAGCATTCTCCAAGCTTGGCTTCAGACCTTATTTGATCACTTCTTTTTTGGTATTTTCCTTACTGGGCTGTTTGATGTTCAGGACTGACTGCTTGAGCTCCTCCCATTAACATCCAGGAAGATTTTCTTCCAATATTTCAAGCTTTGCATTGAAAAACATGTTACTCTTGTGACCTGTAACCTAGTGTCCACATCATAACTTTGACCTTTCCATAAAATTCACTGGGTGTTTTTGCTACTTGAAGAAATAAGTTCCCTTAAATGGTGCAGAAGAGACAGTGCTGTGAGCTTGCCAAATTCAATTTCATTTGTCTCTTTTCAAGTGGACAGGAAGGCTACATAGCTCAGGCTCCCTTGCACATAGGTTGGGTCCATATGCCTGGGTCTGCATCCTAGTGTTTTGGTGGAAGTGATGTACCCACTGGTTATAATACTCATGAATGATGGTCTCAGCTCTCACTTCCTTACTGTTAATGCCTGGGAGGTCTCAAGTTTGGGATGGCAACATCACAGAATGGAAGGAGACTAGATCTCTGAATCATCTTGTGGAGGAAAGCTACCAAGGAGAGTTGCCAAACTGCGCTGGACTGTGATGTAACTGATAAATATATCTTTATTGTGTGTACTTCATGAGATTTGGGTACACTGCCCTGATTAACTCAGCTGGTACTGAATAAGAATATTTGTACAGAATATATGCCTATAGTGAATAGTATTGTAGTAAGTTTGAATGTGTTTGTACCCTAATGGTTCCTAGATTCAAGATTACTGAATTCATCATGGAGTTTAGTTAGCTAGCTGAGCAGAATGTTGTAGAGAAAAGAATATGGATGGGAATCCCACTGAAAGTGTTCGTCGCTCAGTCATGTCTGACTCTTTGCGACCCCATGGACTGTAGTCTGCCAGGCTCCTAAGTCCATGGAATTTTCCAGGCAAGAATATTGGAGTGAGTTGCCATTCCCTTCTCCAGGGTAGCTTCCCAACACAGGGACTGAACCCAGATCTCCTGCACTGCAGGCAGGCAGATTCTTTACCATGTGAGCCACCAGGGAATCCCACTGAACCAGATTCAAATTTTGTCTCAAATACTTACTACCTTGACTATAATGTGTTCTTTCATTGAAATCCAAATGATACTTTCTTTCTAGTAGCATTATGGGGTAAATAAACTAACCCTTATTAGGGAATTATCTTTCATCCCTTTTCAGTATTCCAATATTTCCAATCCAGTGTTAAGTTTCTGTGATTCTCCGTTCTAAACTGATTTTCATAAATTTGACTTTACAGGAGCAACAAAAGTGGTAACACTTAGGTCCAGACAAAGTATCTATATATTTAAGTGAAAGTGAAAGTCGCTCAGTCACGTCCAACTCTTTGAGACCCCATGAACTACACAGTCCATGGAATTTTCCAGGTCAGAATGCTGGAGTGGGCAGCCTTTCCCTTCTCCAGGGGCTCTTCTTGACCCAGGAATTGAACCGGGCTCTCTTGCATTGCAGGCGGATCCTTTACCAACTGAGCAGTCAGGGAAGCCCATATATATCTTAATGTGTGCCCAAATAAAAGGAAAGCTCTACAGGTTTTCTTTTGGTGTTGAAAATAGTGCTTAGCAGAGAGCAATTTCCCCTGTATTTGGTGTGTTATTCAGAAATCCCCCAAGTCAGAGAATGCCTGTGCCATGTGCCATAGCACAATTCTGAAAATACTGTATGTAATTAAAACGGGAATTTCTGAACATGATTACCATAGAATTTATCTTCCCAAACCTCAAACAGCATTTTTTGACCCATGCAATATTGATGAGTTAATTTTCCTTTTCCCCAATCTCATCTTAACAACGGGAAAAATATTCTCTAATTCAAATTACTGAGGGTGGACCACTGGTAGAACATACACCAGCAAAGACAGAGATAACTAGAAACCACTTGTTTTTTAACCTGTTTTCACACAAAGCCACTTGCACACACAATATAAACAGACTTCCAAGGTACACCCACAAGAGCTGCCATTGTTCCTTGCTGTTTAATAATTTTAAAATGGTTTAGAATTTATGGCATATACTTGGCAGTGCTTTAATTAAAAAACAAGCTAACACATAACTTATTAAGTTATATTAAAAGACAAATATGGCAAAATTTCACCTTAGACACCATAGACAAGAGAGTTAACAATTCAACAGGCATTATTACATTGGAACTTTACAAAATTTTGAACCCACATTGCGTAGTAATGTCTTTAAAAAATCAATATTGCAACAAACTAAGCTCTTTGTGGTGCAGCTTGCCTTTTATAAAATTAGTAAGCTTTTCCTTTCAATTATCAAATAGATGGCCCTGTAAATGGCTAGACAAGGCATTGGTCGCTCAGACTTGTCTGCCTTTCTGATCTTAGCTCACAATTTCTTTTCTCTTTATTCTCATCATGTTGCTGTTGTTCAATTGCTAAGTGGTGTCCAACTCTTTTGAACCCCATGGACTGCAGCACGCCAGGCTCCTCTGTGCTCTACACTCTCCCGCAGTTTGCTCAAATTCATGTGCATTGAGTTGGTGATGCTACCTGACCATCTATCTTCCCACCCTTTTTAGATCTCTGCTTCCTCACTACCACTCTCCTAACAGGTAGTTACATTTTTACATAGAATTTGGTTCTAAAGTCAATGATCAAGGTGGAAAATTATATCTCAAAAGTCTCTTAATTCACTTGGAAAGTACAACATATATGGCCCTTTTAATGTGCATTCAAAGCTACTATAGCATCCAACTCAGCCAGTTTTTCCTCCAGCATCGGAACAGATTGCTGTTTTCTCAGCTAAACACCTGATGAAGGAGTTGGCTTGCATTTAGGGGCCGTGTTGTATGAAAAAAAAATGTATCTTTAAACACTTGAATCACACTCAGTATGGTGAGCTGCTCATACTATGAGAGCGATTCAGGAACTGAGGCCAACTGAAGGAACATCAGATTCACATCTCCCTTCCTGCGCGCCTCTGGGGCATATGCTCTAGTGGATCGTGGGACAGAATCTCCCACACTATTTACATTCTTCTCTTTCTCTCTTTCTCTTTCTGGCAGAGAAAGTAGAGTTGAGTATGGATGAGAACTTTATATGTAAGGAAAAATTCTATTCAAAACCACAACTTTTTCTGAGAAGGGCAGCTCATGTTAAAGATTTCAGGGTCTCTGTTGTTCTGAGTGTAGTAGTGAGAACTGGGGGCTCCTTCATTAAAAGAAGGGGACTGTCTCATGAGTTGTGTTCATTCAAAGATGGGGGAGACTTGGAATCTGGGAAATGGAGGCTAGAGAAAACTGATTTGCTCTATATGGTGGTTTTCCAACCTTGGCTCTGCGAACACTTTTGGATCAGATAGTTCTCTGTTGTGGGGGGCTTTCCCACACAATGTAGGAGTATGGCCGTATTTAGCAGTGTGGCCTCCTCAACCCACTGATACCTCTAGTAAACATCCCCCCCACCAAGTAGTGAAAACCAAAAATGTCTCCAGACATTGCCAATCATCCCTGAGGAGCAAAGCCACCCCTGACTGAGAAATGTTACTCTATATAATAAAATGGGAAGGGTTTGAAATCTTGCAGGAAGAAGTGAACAGGAAACATGGGTGGTTAGGGGTGGGGGCAGCCTTCTAGATCGTCCCAGACTGGACACTGTGTAAGGTGAAACAGCCTCTGAAAAATTCTTAGCTGTCAGATGGTTGAAGCCTTTTAAAAATCATACATGTATAAAATCTCCTTTGAATCTGTTTTCTGTTACAGGAACACAACACCCTTCTGTTTCCCAAACCTTCAGTAAGATGGATCATGAATACCATCACCTCGTGAGGGCAGTTAGCTTGGAGCCCTTAAAGAAAAAATGAGTTCCTTAGCTGGGCTGACGCAGCATGGTGGAACAGGGACAGCTCATGTGGAGAGGCTACTTAATTCAGAGGAAAAGGCATCTTAGAATCAAGGTAAGTGTATTCACCTGGATTGTGCAAAAACCTTTAGACTTCCACAAGGAGTGAATTGTTGGTTTGAACCTCTCTCATGTGGAGAAGGAAATGGCAACCCACTCCAGTACTCTTGGCTGGAAAATTCCATGGATGGAGGAGCCTGGTAGGCTACATACAGTCCATGGGGTCGCAAAGAGTCGCACACGACTGAGCAACTTCACTTTCTTTCTTTCTATAGGTTCTTTTGGAGAAGGAAATGGCAACCCACTCCAGTGTTCTTGCCTGGAGAATCCCATGGACAGAGGGCCTGGTGGGCTACAGTCTATGGGGTTGCAAAGAGTCGGACATGACTAAGCAACTCACACACACATGTGGATCCGAAGTGGCAAGGACTTCTCTGTGGCACCATTTCTGATACTCTGAAGGCTTATGACCTGTGGGTTCCATGCACTACACGGAGGCACCACCAGCTCTGGCAAAGGTTGGTGTGAGGTGCTCTTCTCCTCTCCTCTGTGTCTCAGAGATTAGGATTAGAATCCAGGGTCATTCAAAACGGAAGGTGATCACTTCTCATCGTGAGGATGGTCTTTACGATGTTACGTAAATCTGCCCCAGGACACTGCTAATTTCTCTTCTCCCTCATCCTCAAAATCTCAGTCTGTTTGGCTTCTCTTGTACCTGCTCCTCTATTAACCTACCATGATGTTCCATACATTTTTTCAAATTTTAAATTTTTTGATGTGGACCATTTTAAAGTCTTTATTGAATTTGTTACAACATTGCTTCTGTTTAATGCTCTGGTTTTTAGGCCAAGAGTCATGTGAGATCTTAGCTTCCGAACCAGGGTTTGAGCTGGTACCCCTTACACTGGAAAGTGGGGTTTTATCCACTCGAGAATCGGGGGAAGTCCCACCATATATTTTTTTCTAAACAAGTTTCAGTGTAGCTCTTTGTAACCTTCCCAGGTCTATCTCACTATGTAGTTGTGTGTTTGGAACTGTTCCCCTCGTGGTCCTCTCTCCTTTTAGGATCAAGTCCATCCTGTCAGATATAAATTGTTTTCACCAGATATTCTGGTCTTTATCACTTCCATGCTCTTCTGGTCTCAAGCAGCTCCTCCCTATAGAAAGCCTTTCATTGCCACATTTTCAGGTCTTAATTTGATCTGTTGCATTCTATTTCAAAATATCAGTTCAACAATACTATTTCTTATAGTATGAAACTCTGAACTCATAGAATTTATCTATACCACTTTAGTGGCATTTATTATTTTCTACCCACAGTTATTTGCATATATGATATCTTATTCCTAGTCTAAGAGCTCCTCAAAAACAGCACCTATATCTTAACAGTTGGTTCATAACCACTGTTAAGTAACTGACTTTATTTTTTCCCATTTCCCCTCCCCCCAAATTTAAGGTGGTTTAGAAGGACACAAAATACTGGCTAATGACTTAAACTAGAAGAAAATGAGAAAAAATAAGAGAGGTTTAATAAAAAAATCAAGACTAGTAGGTTATAACTCAATGCTGGCTTAAAAAAAAAATCAATTTTCTTTATGTAACACTTGCTAGTGAGGTCAACCTTAGACACAAACTATATTTGCTTCTTCACTCAAAATTCTCCCAGTGGTGACGTCCGTGCCTTGTCCACCATATTGACTCCCTCTCCCCCCACCTCTGCCTGCCAGCCACATCTGGCCATGCTTTATTATGTCCTCCGTTAGAAATTGCAATCTTCTTCCACAAGTTAACCTTCCTGACCACAGGGCTGGTACTAGGCATGGGTAATTATTTCAAGCCAAGCCAAATAGAATCCTTCTCTTGGTTTCTGGAGCTGGAACAAGAGGTAAGAATCTTTTCTCCATGGATGGGAAGGCAGGAATTTGCTGAATCACCACAATCTCTGGGTAGAGAAAGCTGATTTTCAAGAGAAGAAATTAAAGCCAGCCTCCAGAAAGAAGCAAAGCTCACAAAGAGAATTCTGATAGCATTTGAACCCCCGATTCTTGTTTCTGAGACGTCCCCCCTTCCAAAGTTTCCTTCATCGCCTGCCTTCCAAAAAGCATTTGTTAGAGTGTCTTTTGATTTTTATTGGAAAGAGGCCAAACCCTTGAGTCTGACAATCCAGCATTTCCAGCACCCAGTCAGCCTTATCTTTTTTCTAAATTCTCAGTTGAGAGCTGCCTTCTTCCAGATGCCAGGCTCTTTCTTCCCTCTGTGGTTTTCCTACAGTTATTTCCTTACCTTGAATGACCTCTTGCCTCCTCTCTCTGCAGTACTAATTCACGTCTCTTTTCAAGGTCCACTTCAAGATCTATCTTCTCCATTAAAACCCTTCTTGATTGATCTTTCCCTTCTCTGGACTACTGTAGCCCTTATTTACCCAGCTTTTGCCATGCTGTCTGAAACACTTATTTCTCTGCCTTTACTCTCTCTTGTGTTTGTGTCAGAGGATTGTTGGTTTGGTTTATTACTTATGCATTTGGTGGCTCAGATGGTAAAGAATCTGCCTGCAATGCAGGAGCCCCAGGTTTGATCCCTGGGTCAGAAAGATTCCCTGGAGAAGAGAATGGCTACTCACTCCAGTATTCTTGCCTGGAGAATTCCAAGGACAGAGGAGCCTAGTCGGCTACAGTCCATGGGGTTTCAAAGAAGTCAGACATGACTGAGTGCCTAATACATAAACACAAGAAATGCTAGGGCTTCCTTGGCGGCTCCAATGCTAAAGATTCTACCTGCAATGCAGGAGACCCAGGTTTGATCCTTGGATTGGGAAGATTCCCTGGAGAAGGGAACAGCAACCAACTCCAGTATTCTTGCCTGGAGAATCCCATGGACAAAGAGTGCTAAATATGAGGCTCTAGCAAGCAATTTGAGGAAGGAGAAATGAGGGGCAGAGAGGGAAGACCAGGAGGAAGGGGGCATTAGCAGTGAAGAGAAGGCTGTGGATAGTCCACTGCGATCATTCTCTGTGATCCTCAGTTGCTCAGGAAGTTGAAATAAACTCATCAAATGCTTACAGAGCAGGTATAGTTGATGGAAATTAGTGAAGGGATGGGGTTTTGGGTATAGATTGTCAAGGGGTAGGGAACAGAAGCAGAAGCAAAAGTTTGACATCCAACTTGGTCTGGATTTGGGGGTTCAAACCAAGGGATAAAAGGTCCCAGCCAACATCTGGGCTATGAATGTTTATTAATTTAGTGTTAAATGTATCGTCTCGCCTCCCACATTGTGACTGTACATTTCATAAGTAGGGATGGTGCTGTTCCCTGCCTCAAGTGCTGTCAGACTGTGTCAGGCTCAGAGACCTGTTTCTACATCGTTCCTCTCTTCACTTTCCAATGCTTCCTCACAGCAATGTTAGGCTAGTGACTTTTACAATTTTTCTTTTATCATATTGGCTTCCTGATCTAAGAAAAAAGAAGAAGGAAAAGAAGGAGGAGGAAGAGGACGATCGTCTATAATTGGTCTCTGCAGCCATTTCTAACTTCTCTGCTGGTGATCAAACTCCTCCCTTATCTGGCCTCATCTGATTTGCCCAAACTCACCTTCTCTTATCCAGCATGATTCTCCTTCTGAGAAATGTTGAGGAGTCCTGTGTACTCATATCACATGTCTTTTTTTTTTTTAATGCTGCTGTTTTCACCTACAATACTCTCTATGTTCCTACATTTGAGGACCTGCTTGTCTTCAAATTCCAGCACAAGACCCAGTTCCTTCAGGAAACCTGTTATGACTTTCAATCAGTCTGCAGTTATCTTTCTTCTACACTAATTGCTTTGATAATTTGGACCATGCCACATAGTACTGATTAATGCTCTAGTAATCTTACGATGGTTAATCATCTCATAAGCACCTTAAGTATTGAAAGAGTGGTTATCATTTTTATAAAATGGGTGCTTGAATAGGGAAAGCCACTCAGTTGTATCTGACTCTTTGTGACCCCATGAACTATACAAATCCATGGAATTCTCCAGGCAAGAATCCTGAAGTGGTTAGCCTATCCTTTCTCCAGGGGATCTTCCTGTCCCAGGAATCAAACCAGGATCTCCTGCATTGCAGGTGGATTCTTTACTAACTGAGCCAAAAGGGAAGCCCTCAGGTGCTTAGTACTAAATAAGCATTTAAGATATCCCTCCTCTAAGTGGATTCACAAAAGACAGCAGTTTTATTTGATTTCCTATTCTTTCCCTGAAGCTCCAATACTTAGGCCACCTGATGCGAAAAGCCAACTCATGGAAAAAACCCTGATGCTGGGAAAGATTGAAGGCAAAAGGAGAAGGAGGAGGCAGAGGATGAGATGGTTAGACAGCATCACTGACTCAATAGACATGAATCTGAGAAAATTCTAGGAGATAGTGGAGGACAGAGGAGCCTGGCGTGCTACAGTCTATGGGATTGCAAAGAGTCGGACTTAGCAGTTGAACAATGACAAATTCTTCCCCCAGTGTCAGAACACTGGAAAATAGTGGATACTCAATGAATATTTGCTTAATGAATGAACAAATATCAGTCTGCCAATCTTTAAGGCTTCCAGCAGGGAAGACCAGTCTTTTTACTTTGTTTTTCTCATCTAATATTTAAGGCCTTTTCATAATTCTTTTGAATCTAATAACTTTTTTGTTGGATTTCTCAGTCTTTTAGATAATTTCACATGGTGCTACCTAGCTCCTTTGCTATGGAATCCATCATTCTGAAAGCACTGCATTTATTTCAACTCACATTTGTGCCAAATTTAATCTATTTATGCGGAAAGCGGAAACGGGGCAGCGACGCACATGCATCGCTTCCTCCTTCACTCCTATGCTCTTTTGCGAGTATCACAGTATTGAAAAAGTGGGCCTTGAGCATTTATGTGCTAAAATGAATCTCTCTAAAGATATATCATTCATAAAGTACATAATTTTTATAAATGGAAACATTCAACATCATAAACATATCATTTATCCCCAAATTAATGAATTAAAATGTGATGCAATTCCCATAAAAATCCCAACAGAGAATTTTTCCTGGTGGAAGTTAGCAGGCTGAGTCTAAAATTCACTTGGTGTAACAGGCTGAGAATAGCAAAGGTGATTTTAAAGAAGAGCAAAGGAAAGGGACTAGACTTTTCAGGTATCAAGATTTGTTGTAAGACCACAGTAATGAAATCAGAATGATGTTAGTCCAGGAATAGACAAACAGACTAAATGGAACAGAGGGGTCCCCACCTTACACACACACACACACACACACACACACACACACACACACACACAGAAATGGCATTACAAATTAGTGTGAATATCAATTTGTAAAACAATGATTTTGGGACAATTGAATGACCATATGAAACTAGAAGTATATTCACTATATCAAAACTGAAATAAAGTCCATGTGGATAAACAGGTCACTGTGTAAAAAGCAAAAGCAACAATACTTTCAAGAAAAATACAGAATATTTTTCAGACGTAACATGGGGAGAATTTTTCTAAATAACACCGATAATGCATAGGTAATAAAGGAAAGAAGATAAATAAATTTGACTGTATTCATATTTGAGGCTTTTTTATGAAAAAAAAGAGATGAAATTAAAAGGCAAGTCACAAACTGGGAAAAGATATTTCAAGTCATATATCTGACAAAGAATGATATCAGGAATGTACATTTGAAAGCTCAATTAGAGAAAGATCAGGATGGAAAAGAGAGGCGACTACAGAAAAAAAATGGCCACCTAAGGTTCACTCTATTAGTATTCAGGGAAATACAACATCTAAGGTCCGTCTAGTCAAGGCTATGGTTTTTCCTGTGGTCATGTATGGATATGAGAGTTGGACTGTGAAGATGGCTGAGCGCCAAAGAATTGATGCTTTTGAAGTGTGGTGTTGAAGAAGACTGTTGAGAGTCCCTGGGGCTGCAAGGAGATCCAACCAATCCATTCTGAAGGAGATCAGCCCTGGGATTTCTTTGGAAGGAATGATGCTAAAGCTGAAACTCCAGTACTTTGGCCACCTCATGCGAAGAGTTGACTCATTGGAAAGGACTCTGATGCTGGGAGGGATTAGGGGCAGGAGGAGAAGGGGACAACCGAGGAAGAGATGGCTGAATGGCATCACGGACTCGATGGACGTGAGTCTGAGTGAACTCCGAGAGATGGTGATGGACAGGGAGGCCTGGCGTGCTGCAATTCATGGGGTCACAGAGTTGGACATGACTGAGAGACTGAACTGAACTGAACTGAATACAGTTGAGAAGGCACATACTCTATTTTATTTTAATTCATCTTTTGGTATATATATATATATATGCATATATATGTGTATACACACACACACACGTGTATTTGTGTGTTAGCTGCTCAGTTGTGTCCAACTCTTTGGGACCCCATGGACTGTATGTAGCCCGCTAGGCTCCACTGTCCATGGAATTCTTCAGGCAAGAATACTGGAGTAGGTTGCCATGCCCTCCACCAGGGGATCTTTCCAACCTAGGGATCAAACCTGGGTCTTCTGAATTGCAAGCAGCTTCTTTACTATCTGAGCCACCTGGGAAGCTATATATATGTGTATATAATCTATATATATGAAGCTCTTACATATGTGAACAAGTATATATATATATATATACACACACACATACACACACACACACACACACACACACAAAGAATATCAGCAAAATTATAATTATAAAAATCAGAAAAAAACCCAAATTTTCATTTATAGGGGAATAAACAAGTACATGTGGTATTTTCCAAAAATCAGTTAAAATAAATAGATTAGGGCTATGTGAGTCAATGTGAATATACCTTAAAAACATAATTTGAAGGGAAAAATGCAAATTATAGAATATAACACAAAACCATTTATCTAAAGTTTAAAAATACACAGAACAATTTTTCCTATTATTCCAAGACCTATGTTGTATAGTGTAGTGGACCAGGTTTCCCATAGGCAGGTTCTGAGATAACAATTACCCAGCAGGAGGCTCTTTAGGGAGCACCTTTGGGAACACTTTTTTTTTTAAAAGATTTTTTCTTTTTGATGTGGACCATTTTAAAAGTCTTTACTGAATTTGCTACAATATCATTTTTGTTTTAGGTTTGGGTTTTCTGGCCACAAGGAATGTGGGATCTCCCCAATCAGAAATCAAATCTGTGTCCCTGCATTGGAAGGGAAAGTCGTAACCACTGGACTGCTAGGGAAGTCCCTGGGAATATCTTTTGGGAAGGAAGTGAAGGATGCAGGCCTGGGCAAAGGGAGGGTTTGGGCATGATGGGGGGGGCGGCCAAGATGGGGCCTTAATAATGGCCCTGTCAACCTCTTAGAAAGTCTGTGAAGCTGGGATTGCTCCCCAGAATTATCCTGAGTTGGGGTGAAGGCCCTGGCCTTTACACACCTGCAATGACAAGTCCCTGCATGTGGGAAAGGTGCATGACCTTGGGGTAGGCAGATGTCCTCAGTCTCTAGGCAGTCACTAGAATGTTCACATGAATATTCTGATTTTCTTCTCTTAGAAGTATAAAACAGTGCAGACACATGTCCTTTGACTTAGACATGTAATGTGCTTTGGCCAATGGAGTGAGCAGAAGTTATAAGAGAACAACTTCTGAGTGGAACTCCTAAGATGGCACATGTGATTCTCCCAAGTCCCTTCCTCTTCCATTCGATCTGGGACATTCTAGATCTGTGGAAGCCCTTCCACCTGAGTGTCTGGGCTGCCGCCTGTATGGAGCGGTGCCTTCAGCTGTCATGTGACTCACAGTAGGCATAAATGAAAAATATACTCTCTCTGTTCTTAATCAATAATACATTGGGTATTGTTTTTTTTTGTCACTGATGTACAATAACCTAGGTATCCTGACTGATGCTGTCTCTTGATTCCAAGTATGACTCTTGCCATCTTTGAGCTCTTCTTTGCTTGCCGTACATGTTTACTTAATAGTATTCCTTGTGTTGTTTCTTAGATAAGGGTTTCACAAAATGAAAGTGTTCTTCAGAAAGCTTGTCGTGATCACGTGAGCTGCTCTCCAAATCATGGTTTTGATGGTCAACTAGGTAGGAAACCTCACACTTCACTGCTCTCAGGGACTTATAATTGCTCATTAGCATATTATATTTCCAGAGCAGTCTTTCCATAAAGAAACCTGCTTTAACTAATTTTAATCTTCCATTTCACAAACTCATTTGACTATGGAACCCTAAAAATAAAATCTATTAACATCTGAACACATTTTTGGAAACTCTGCCCTAAAGCAATCTTCCTTCTTTCCATGCCAAATTAAACACATCCAGAGGGTCTACTTGGAAAGAAAGGAGCTGGGACTTATGTATAGTGGGTTCAAGAGCTGAAAGCCTTTCTACAAGCCTTTTACTCTAATAGAGAAAGAGCAAAACTTTCATTTGGCTTCAAGATCAGTCAACACACAGATCATATCTATAGACTGGAAAACACAAATATGTGTGTGATATACAGGCCTTTATCACATAAACCACCTAAGGCTGACAGTATGTTTGTAAAATAATACTCAGACACGTAGAAAGCAGAGAAATATACATACATAATCCCTGTCCAATGAGTGGGTATGGACAGAACCTTAAGGATGTCTAAAATCACACCATGAGTGAGAGCCAGACTTGGTTCTACATCCCATGTATTGGATCCAAGAATCAAGGATTCACTGAGTCATGGAAGACTCACTCTTTGATAACATTCTGAATCTCTTACCTGAAGTGTGATATCAAAGAACTTGAATCTTAGGCACAAAACCATTAGAGTGATTAGCATTTCTGTCCGTTTCCATCATGGTGTCAGAAAACAAAAGAATACTCGCCAGTTTTCCAATCTGGCAAAGTTCAAAAAATGCCTGCCTGCCTGCCTGCCTGCCTATCTTGTCAGTGCAGCGAATGATAGCTTGTTGGCTGAGAAAATGGCCCACTCAGAATGAGGAGGCAGGGCAGACGGCTGCTTGTGCCTTTATAATTTTTTTTTTTCTTACAGAATTTAAAGAAGTTAAGGAATTACTCCTCTTGAATGAAAACTCCATATTTTAATAAATTAGAGTGGTTGACAACCTGGAATGGATGGAGCAGAATGTTACATAATTTCTAACCTCCCCTTCTTCCTTTGTATATGTTCTGAATGAAAAAGAAACTGTTTTAGCAGACAGGAAGAATAGACAAAAACTTTAAAAAGGAACACCAAATTATCAAAGTCTTGCTTTTGCAGATAGACAGAGATAGGATTAAAATTCACAATGTAATGATTTAGAGACTCAGAACCCAGATATTTTGAGAGTCGATGGCTCAGCAAAAACACAAATTACTTTTAGACCCAATCTATTATTTATTATTTCAATGTATAAAAAATGCACCCAATGCATCTTTGGGATGAAGAGTTCAAAGTCATTGTGATTGTTTAGTTGGCTTTTCTTTGGCATAGAGAAACCTGCATATTTTATGTCAGCCTGAAGTTGTGTACCATACAAGATTTTCATGTCATTAAAAACCAA
Source organism: Madoqua kirkii (assembly GCA_006408675.1). NCBI lineage: Eukaryota > Metazoa > Chordata > Mammalia > Artiodactyla > Bovidae > Madoqua > Madoqua kirkii. The sequence continues at coordinate 22,581 of SJYC01014884.1, forward strand.
AAGTTAACTTTCAAGAATAAAATTCAAGTATCATTATAAATATACTAATTACTTTTAGTGAAAGTCACTCAGTCGTGTCCGACTCCTTGCGACCCCATGGACTATACAGTCCATGGAATTCTCCAGACCAGAATACTGGAATGGGTAGCCTTTCCCTTCTCTAGGGGATCTTTACAACCTAGGGATCGAACCCAGGTTTCCCACATTGCAGGCGGATTCTTTACTGTCTGAGCCACCAGGGAAGCTCAATTACTTTTGAGCTACATATAAAATAAAATCCTATCAATAAGAGTTTTAATTAATGAGGGATGGCTGCTGAGATTTAGAGTGGGCATTATGTTCATCACTATAGTTCATCATTTCTATTGCCTTCAAAGCAGAGTAAAAAAAACCCTCCACAAGATAAAGAAGCCTGAACTCCATTATTTGTAAACGGAAGTAATTAATGCCTTTAGTGTGGTTACCTGTGCTTACATTAAATTACCATTTCGAACACCTTTCTTCCCTTCTCCAGTGCTCCCCTCCAACCCCACAGCTTCCAAAAGTCTTTGGTCTGCTTCATAGGCCAGTTTTCCAATTTGGTGTAGCTACAACGTAAGAAACCTGGGTTCAATCCCGGGGTTGAGAAGATCTCCTGGAGAAGGAAATGGCAACCCACTCCAGTATTGTTGCGTGGGAAATCCCATGGACAGAGGAGCCTGGCGGGCTATAGTCCATGGTGTCACAATCAGACAGGACTGAACAACTAACATTTTCACTCTCACTTTCCAGTTTGAAAAAAGAGCAAGTGGTTATGCTGAGCTCAAAAGTTTCTCGTACCACTTTCGTTGGAGCTGCTGCTGTTGCTAAGTCACTTCAATCATGTTCAACTCTGTGCGACCCCAGAGCCGGCAGCCCACCAGGCTCCCCGTCCCTGGGATTCTCCAGGCAAGAACACTGGAGTGGGTTGCCATTTCCTCTCCAGTGCATGAAAGTGAAAAGTGAAAGTGAAGTCGCTCAGTCGTGTCCGACTCTCAGCGACCCCATGGACTGTAGCCCACCAGGCTCCTCTGTCCATGGGATTTTCCAGGCAAGAGTACTGGAGTGGGATGCCATTGCCTTCTCCGTTCATTGGAGATTAGTCACAATTCTTAGAAAATTCACATGGTGATTCTGAGACTTCTTTCTAAAAAAATTATAATGATGAAAAATCGTGTTTCTTCTATTAAAAATTAATTTCAGTGCTACATTTAATTGAAAAGTACTACTCTGAAATCAATTTCTTGCTTTTTTTCTGAAAATAGACTGCATGTAAGTAGATAAGGAAAGTTAAAATGTGTTTTAAAAGCTGAATCATAGATAGTTCCCTTCATAAATATTTAAATCTTGAGTCTGGGTTTTGTCTTCTATTTGAGTTTTCATTGTCTCTTCCATATATAATATTTCATATCT
>SJYC01014885.1:0-33671 GCA_006408675.1 Madoqua kirkii
GGGGTGTAACTATTTTTGGATATAGTTAAAGTAATCAAAGTTTTACTATGTAATAGATATAGTTTGTTGTTCTCTATTAAAGGTGAGAGTTGAATACACTTACAAATTCATAAATCGGCAGCCAGTTTGGCAAACTTCTTTTTTTTGTTTTTTGTTTTTATTTTTAAAATTTTTATTGTGGTAAAAGACACATAATATAAAACATACTCTTTTAACCATATTTAACTGTACAATTCAGTGGCACTAACGACATTCACATTGTTGTGCAACTCTTACCATCATCCATCTCCTGAATTTTTCACTTGTCTAAATTGAAACTCTGTCCCCATTAAATACTAAATGCCCATTCCCCCACCCTACCTGACCCCCGGGCCCTGGCATCTCTCAAAATACTTTCTGACTCTGTGAATTCGACTGTTCTAAGTATTGTGTTTAAGAGGAAGTCACTTATAGAATAAAAAAATTATGTTCTTTCTGCCCTCCTCACATACCACATTAATTATCAGATACAGAAGAAGCTGCTGAAACTTCTGGCCCATTTGGCCTGTCTTCTCCTTCAAAACCTGGAAGAAGTACAGCAAGAAAAGAGCTTCATTTCTGAAGTTCAAGTGCTCTCTCTCATGTACCATTGTTGTTGTTGTTGTTTTCCAGTTGCTCAGTTGTGTTCAATTCTTTGCAACCCCATGGACTGCAGCATGCCAGGCTTCCCTGTCCTTCACTATATCCTGGAGTTTGCTCAAACTCATGTCCATTGAGTCAGTGATGCCATCCAACCATCTCATCCTCTGCCATCCACTTCTCCTCCAGCCCTCAATTTTTACCAGCATCAGGGTCTTTTCCAATAAGTCGGCTCATGTACCATATGAAGTATATGGAGTATGTTGGTCATCCAGTCATGTCTGACTCTTTGTGATCCCATTGACTGCAGCCTGCAAAGCTCCTCTGTCTGTGGAATTCTCTAGGCAAGAGCACTGGAGTGGGTTGCCATGTCCTTTTTCAGGGGATCTTCCCAATCCAGGGATCAAACTCAGGCCTCACACCTTGCAGGCAGATTCCTTACCATCTGAGCCACGAGAGAAGCCCTCATATACCGTAGCCTGGGACAGAAGGTCAGCGTGCTGTGTGTGACTCCTGTGATAAGACCACTGTCAGAGAGTAGAATGTTTCTGGAATGTGGATTGGGATGTACAAACAAGAACTCTAATTTGGATTTGAGGTAAATACTGAGTGAACTCCCTTTATTTTTTTTTGAATTAATTTTTTAAAAATACGTTATTCTACGTTACAATACTGCATTGGTTTTGCCATACATTGACATGAATCAGCCACAGGTGTACACGATCTCCCAATGTCGAAGCCCCCTCCCACCTCGCACCCCATATCATCTCCCTGGATCATCCCGTGCACCAGCCCCAAGCATCCTGTATCCTGTATTGAACATAGACTGGCGCTTCTTATATGATAGTATACATGTTTCAATGCCATTCTCCCAAATCATCCCACCCTGTCCCTCTCCCTCAGAGGCCAAAACAGCATTTAATTATTAAGACAACTAGGAGATGAGTGAGATGCTAATTAAAACCCCAGTAAACAGCTACTCTCCATTCTGGATTTATAATTCAGTGTCCATCAAAAAAATCAAGTTAAGGACATGTTTCAATGCCATTCTCCCAAATCATCCCACCCTGTCCCTCTCCCTCAGAGGCCAAAACAGCATTTAATTATTAAGACAACTAGGAGATGAGTGAGATGCTAATTAAAACCCCAGTAAACAGCTACTCTCCATTCTGGATTTATAATTCAGTGTCCATCAAAAAAATCAAGTTAAGGACACCATATCTTCTTACATCTGAATATCTTGAAAGAAATCTGACTGTTAAATCTCTATCATTAGATGCTAAATTAGGATATAAAGAATAAGCTTATAAAAAAACTGACTAAACAAATGAAAAAACTCCATAGAGTGAGATTTTTTAAATGACAAGGATATAAGACGGTCTACTTAGAAAAGTACATTTCACATTTTTGTGCAACAAAAAGCAATACAGCGTTTTCAAATTGCAGGTAAATAGACATTTGTGCTGTTATATCACCAGTTCAACATCTCTGTGTAGCACAAATAGGATGAATAAAGCTATATGGTACAGAAAAAGATTCTTCAAAATTGAATTCCAGTTTTATCTTGCTCATCACATGAATGTGAATGAAAATAATTCCAAAGCTTAATCTGAACAAACTACTTATCATGGAGCACTTAACGAAATACTGCTTTCAAACAGCATTTAGGATATAAACTCTAGGATGAAGAATCAGAGATCCCATTACCTGGTACAATGAAGTGATTTTGGAGCTACGTTCTTTAATCCTTTCCATCTCTAGTGGAAAAGTGGTTGGACCAGCTTCCAGGAGGAGGCTGGGTGAGTTTCCATGAGTCTGTCTACTTAAATATTTCTAGGACCAAAATTCATATCATATCAGATGATGCTGGTGCTTCCTCTGCCCTGCCTTTAGGAAAGCATAAAACAGCTCCACATGTTACTGAGGAATGCTCAAGTCCCAGTGTCTGAGGAAACAGGAGTTTAAAGAACCATGTGTATATATATATATATATATATATATATATGTACATATATATATATTTTTTGTCTGAAATTTCAACACTGCATTGTGTGTTATAAAATATTATTTAATAGGAGTGAAGAACGCAGTCTGATTCACATGATTAATTTAAGTAACCCTAATTCTCCAAGCCAGGCTTCAGCAATACGTGAACCATGAACTCCCTGATGTTCAAGCTGGTTTTACAAAAGGCAGAGGAACCAGTGATCAAATTGCCAACATCCGCTGGATCATGGAAAAAGCAAGAGAGTTCCAAAAAAACATCGATTTCTGCTTTATTGACTATGCCAAAGCCTTTGACTGTGTGCATCACAATAAACTGTGGAGATAGGCAAAATAATGTCTCTGCTTTTGAATATGCTATCTAGGTTGGTCATAACTTTTCTTCCAAGGAGTGTCTTTTAATTTCATGGCTGCAGTCACCATCTGCAGTGACTTCGTGTCCAACTCTGTGCGACCCCATAGACTGCAGCCTACCAGGCTCCTCCATCCATGGGATTTTCCAAGCAAGAGTACTGGAATGCGGTGCCACTGCCTTCTCTGCATACAATACTAGACTTTGATATTAGAAGATGAAATCCAGTTGCTATGTAAGGCTATAACATGGTTTGAGACTAGCATTCCTGTTTATAGTTCAGTATATTACATCAAAATGATTCAAAAATCTTTTGGTAAAAAATTCAACAAGTGGCAGTATCCCATGTTTACCGAGTCAAAATCTGGAGAAAAGGTGAAATGGCTGTGTTGGTATGCATTTTGAAAATACATTCCCAAGTTCTTCTGCTGCTCACCTTATATTAAAAAACATTATTTATACTATTGTTTTTTGTGTTTTTATTCCTTAGTTTTCTCTTTGGCTCCCTATCATAAAATTAATACCACCATGTATACCAATTTAATCAACTAGGTTTGGGAAGCAGAATTTTCATTTTGCACTAAAGGACTTTCTTTAGAGGGAGCAATGCCATCTTCAAATGGCCTACCAGGGCACCCAGAAAGCTCTTAAAACCAAGCTGAACTTTATTAGCATCTTCTAAGGAACAGCAGTGGTAGGGTTCTGCTCAAGAAGAGATATCGGGATGAAGATATGACAAGATTTCCCACTGTGCATCTATTTCAATTGGTGGCTCAGACAGTAAAGTGTCTGTCTACAATGCAGGAGACCTGGGTTCGATCCCTGGGTGGGGAAGATCTCCTGGAAAAGGAAATGGTAGCCCACTCCAGTATTCTTGCCTGGAAAATCCCATGGATGGAGAGGCCTGGTAGGCTACAGTTCATGGGGTCAAAAAGAGTCGGACATGACTGAGCGACTTCACTTTCAAGGAACAACAGTGGTAGGGTTCTGCTCAAGAAGAGATAATGGAATGAAGATATAACAAGATTTCCCACTGTGCATCTATTTCAATTCTAGACTATGTCAATTAAAAAAGTCTCTAAAGACTTACAGTCTCATAGTAGGGAACCAATCTGCTTTGGCTTAACAGCTGTAGCCTGCCAGACAAATAAGAAAGGGAAGAAGAGACCCAAGAAACTGCAGATTACTTCCTTTACCTGGAATACGGTTCCCAAAAACATGAACAAAGTTTTATAAACGGTCTTCCTTTCAAACATTACTGTGCTTGCAAGACGGAAAATCTGGGAAATGGTTTGACAGAACTCTTAATGCTTCTCCTCCGAGGAGTGTGAGATTAGGCCACCAAGTAAAATACTATGGTAGTCAACAAGTTGTCTTGAGTAGTTTTTCAAACCTGGACTAGTGGTGTCCATCGAAGTAACTATTTTGATGAAAGGAAAGCTATAATCATGTTGTCTCATAATCTCAGTCATGTTACTTCCTCTCGGTGTGGCCCCTGGAATCTTCCATGACCCCTCTGCCAAGAGGAAGGTAGAATTTGGGCAGCATCTCCCAGGATGAGTTTGAGGTTGACAGGTAAAGGAGAAGAAAGAACATTTGTGGCAGAAGGGACAATGTGGATGGACAGCATTGCGGGAGAGTGCCTGCTCCTGGGAGGCGAGGAAGTAGTGGTTTCAAAGCTCTGGCTTCACGCTGCTGATTTGCTGAAAAAGTGTAAAAAGGATCAATCACCTTTTCAGGGGGGGGGGGGGACTTCTGGTCTGGATAGAGAAGAATGGGCTTTTAGCCCATGGAAACTAGTAAGATGGAGTTTTATATCTGGAGGAGATGTGTATAAGAGACAGATTCCTTCTCTGCAATTTGCTTCCTATGATATTAATATAGTCATATGTTACCCTATGAGTAGTATTTGCACAATATATAATTTTTCCACCTTTTTATTTTTATTTTGTATGTCTGTAAATATAAAGTGTGATATTCATTAGGAGAGGATAGATATATGCTTTATTAAAATTATTATTTATTCTGGTGGTAGTGCCTTTTAACTTTGATAGTTAGTCTACTTAAAATCAATATTGCTCTGAGTAATGTTGAGTTGTGCTCTACCATCTATTTGTCCTTGTCTATTATTTACTTTACCTCATATACTTTTTTATTTTTGATGACTAGAGTATAATTGGCATTCCATTAGCATTCACTCTTGGTATTTTGACTATACTTCTTTGTTTTATTTATTTTTAGTTGTTCTAGGGCTTACAATATACATCTTTAATTTATCACTTTCTATATTGATATATTGGGGCTTCCCTGGTGGCTCAGAGGTTAAAGCATCTGCCTGCAGTGAGGGAGACCTGGATTTGATCCCGTGGTCGGAAAGATCCTCTGGAGAAGGAAATGGCAACCCACTTCAGTATTCTTGCCTGGAGAATCCCATGGATGGAGGAGCCTGGTGGGCTACAGTCCATATTTCACATATAACTTAAGAAAGTAAAAGCATATGCATTCTCTTTTTCTTTCCTCTTCTTTTAGATGACACATGTACATATACATACATACATATCCATGCATCTTCTGTATACACAAACTTTCTTAAGTTTTGTTTCACATTACCAGTAATCATTTGTGCTCATGAAAACAAACCAAAAAACTTAAAAACCTTGTGTTTATACTCATCAGAAGATTTATTATTTTCTGGTTATTTCTTTCTTTTATAGTTCATTTTTCTGCCTAATACAATTTCCTTGCTTTTGTCTATTCCTTTACATTTACTTGGGAACAGGTCATAACGTGTGTATCCGGATATTCAGTTGTGCCCCATTATTTTTGACCCCAAGGACTGTAGCCCTCCAGCCTCCTCTGTCCATGGGATTTCCCAGGCAAGAATACTAGAGTGGGTTGTTATTTACTTTTACAGGGGCTCTTCCCAATCCAGTGATTGAACTCATGTTTCCTGTGTCTCCTGCATTGGCAGGCAGATTCTTTACCAATAGCATCATCTAGCTTCGCTGGTCAGCTGAGAATAAATTCATTCAGTTTAATAGGTCTGAAATCAACTCTGTTTTACTTTAGTTATGGAGAATATTTCCAAAGGATAAAGGATTTTAGGGTGATTTTTTTCTCTGCATTTCTAAAAGACTGTTTCATTGTTTTGAATTTAGCATAGTGTCTGAAAAGTGTGACATTCCCATTATTTATTTCTCTGTATATATTAATTTTTTTCCAGCTGTTTTAAATCTGTTTCATTCATTTCAGCAATTTGATTAAGATATAATTCAGTGTGCATGTGCTTATGACTAGTGTGCTTGGATTTAATTCAGCCTCTTGTATTCATGGTCTTCATCAAATCCATTATTTTATTCCTTTTTTCTTTTGGGGGAACAATAATTACATGAGTTTCCATCAACTTTATATTCCACAGCTTACTGAAGCTCTTTTTTAAAAATTGCCTTTGCTTTGTCTATGTTTTGCTCTGTCTTCACTTTTTGAACTGGTGTACTGTTTTCAAATGTTCAAGACTCATTAGTTTTTTCACCTTCATTGTTTGAACTTCTCTTCACTTATCCTGGTGAATCTAGGATGCTGTAGACACAAAGTGCTTCCACTTTAAGGAGCTAATGGTAGAGCTTGTCATTTTGTTTCCTATTGTGATGTTTCCGGTTGATTTCTGAGCTGTGTAAAGACAGTCTTTATTGTTGTTATTGTTTAGTCACTCAGTCATGTCTGACTCTTTTGTGACCCCATGGACAGAGTGGCCTGAAGAGCCACAGTCCATGGGATTTCCTAAGCAAAAATACTGGAGTGGGTTTTTATTTCCTTTTTCAGAGGATCTTCCTGACCCAGGAATTAAACGTATATCTCCTGCATTGCAGTCAGATTCTTTACCGTTGAGCCACCAGTGTTTATGATTACTCAGCCTAGCTGAATGTTTTGCAAAGCATAATTTTAAAAATTCAAAATCTTCCCTCCATAAATTGTTAGACATACCCCAAATTTGTTTTTCACTATGTATTTTAAAATTTGGAAACAAATTTCTCCTGTATTTCCACATGATAAAATGAGTCTGCTTTTATTAGGGAAAAAAAAAAAAAACTTCCCATTATGTATCATGCACTAATCCAAAAAACTGACATTATAAAATGAAGTAAATATAATTTTAACAAAGTAATTAACTTGCATTTCACTTATAAAATTGAGATGAGAGAGTACTTGCAAAGTGACTGTCATATGATCATATTTAGCAGAAAGCAACACATAAGTACAAATAAAGTAAATTTATATAACTACTCACATCTCATCTTGATCATCTAATATTGTCAAAAGTTAACAAGTAAATTGAAGTGAAGTGAGGTTGCTCAGTCGTATCCAACTCTTTGTGACTTCATGGACTGTAAGCCACCAGGCTCCTCCATCCATGGGATGTTCCAGGCAAGAATACTGGAGTGGGTTGGCATTTCCTTCTCCAGGGAATCTTCCTGACCCAGGGATTGAATCTGGGTCTCCCACATTGCAGGCAGACAATTTAACCTCTGAGCCATCAGGGAAGCCCAACAAGTAAACTAAGATGACCCCAAAATATAGCATATAACTTGAAGAAGCAAAGGTACAAAACATTAAAATTTTGCTCAAGTCAATGTTTCAGTATTCTATTTTACTTAGAAACTATCTATATGATAATTTTCCATTAATTAACCCAATATTATATTATTCCAAAGTTTTGGCTTTTAAGTTATTTAAGCTCTTGGAAATGTTCAAATTTTTATAATATGACACATGTACATGCAGTAAAATCTTTGTCAGAAGTATGATTCAATATAGTTTATTAGAAATTTGCCAGTTTCATATTTTGCAATGTTAAGGAAGTATGCTCTACTCTGCTGCTCTCTTGAGTCTGACTCTTTGAGACCCATTAGACTGTAACCTGCCAGCTCCTCTCTCCATGGGGTTTTTCAGGCAAGTATACTGGAATGGGTTGTCATTTCCTCCTCCAGGGAATCTTTCTGACCCAAGGATCAAACCGGCATTGCAGACGGATTTTTTACTACTGAGCCATCAGGGGAAACCCTAAGGGATTAGCTTATTTTATCAGTAAACAAAAGCAGTGTAAGATGCTTAAGAGAGTCAAATTAATTAAGCCAATAGTATAGTTTAGTTAGCTTTGTCAAATTAGTCAATTTTGTCATCTTGGTTGAACTCTAAAAACTGCTAAAATATAAATTTAAACTGATAACATCATGATTTTTTTCAAATATAAAATGCCATTTGTTAAATGCTTTTTATCAGTATTAATTAATAAGAAAAGAGATGTTAAGGTGGATTCTCACAGCATTTTGGAGCTTAGGTTTTTATAGAAAATTTAATAATGGAAAGTTAAGATAAGACTGCTGGATTAATTTCAAAATTGACTAATATCCTGCTGAGTAACAACCTTTGACATTTAGAATTATTTATTCTACTAGATACAGATTGTTTGCATTTTAGTCTGACAAATTCTGTGAGTTAACTATTTCACTATGCCTGAGAACTTTAATCAATAGCAAACAGTGAGTCAAAGAAATGCAACTCCCTGGAAGATTCTTAGATGGGCCTTAGGTCTATATAATATTACAAGTTCATCGTCCAATGTTTTGCCTTATTTCTATGTTTTGGAAGATATTTCTAAGGCATTTCTCAAAATTTAGTGCTCTAAAGAAGCAGCACTATTATTTCTTGAAAAACATCTATTTCTGCTTTATTGACTATGCCAAAGTCTTTGACTGTGTGGATCACAATAAACTGTGGAAAATTCTGAGTGAGATGGGAATACCAGAACACCTGACCTGCCTCTTGAGAAATCTGTATCAGGTCAGGAAGCAACAGTTAGAATTGGACATGGAACATCAGACTGGTTCCAAATAGGAAAAGGAATACGTCAAGGCTATGTACTGTCACCCTTCTTATTTAACTTATATGTGGAGTAGGATCATGAGAAACGCTAGACTGGAAGAAGCACAAGCTGGAATCAAGATTGCCGGGAGAAATATCAATAACCTCAGATATGCAGATGACACCACCCTTATGGCAGAAAGTGAAGAGGAACTAAAAAGCCTCTTGATGAAAGTGAAAGAGGAGAGTGAAAAAGTTGGCTTAAAGCTCAAACATTCAGAAAATGAAGATCATGGCATCTGGTCCTATCATTTCATGGGAATTAAATGGGGAAACAGTGGAAACAGCATCAGACTTTATTTTTTGGGGCTCCAAAATCACTGCAGATGGTGACTGCAGTCATGAAATTAAAAGACACTTGCTCCTTGGAAGAGAAGTTATAAGCAACCTATATAGTATATTCAAAACCAGAGACATTACTTTGCCGACTAAGGTCCGTCTAGTCAAGGCTATGGTTTTTCCAGTAGTCACGTATGGATGTGAGAGTTAGACTGTGAAGAAGGCTGAGCGTAGAAGACTTGATGACTTTGAACTATGGTGTTGGAGAAGAGTCTTGAGAATCCGTTGGACTGCAAGGAGATCCAACCAGTCCATTCTGAAGGAGATTAGCCCTGGGATTTCTTTGGAAGGAATGATGCTAAAACTGAAACTCCAGTTATTTTGGCCACCTCATGCGAAGAGTTAACTCATTGGAAAAGACTTTGATGCTGGGAGGGATTGGGGGCAGGAGGAGAAAGAGACGACCAAGGATCCAAGGATGAGATGGCTGAATGGCATTAACAACCTAGATAGTATATTCAAAAGCAGAGACATTACTTTGCTGACTAAGGTCTGTCTAGTCAAGGCTATGGTTTTTCCTGTGGTCACGTATGGATGTGAGAGTTGGACTGTGAAGGCTGAGCACCGAAGAATTGATGCTTTTGAACTGTGGTTTTGGAGAAGACTCTTGAGAGTCCTTTGGACTGCAAGGAGATCCAACCAGTCCATTCTGAAGGAGATCAGCCCTGGGATTTTTTTGGAAGGAATGATGCTAAAGCTGAAACTCCAGTACTTTGGCCACCTCATGAGAAGAGCTGACTCACTGGAAAAGACTCTGATGCTGGGAGGGATAGGGAGCAGGAGGAGAAGGGGACGACCGAGGATGAGATGGCTGGATGGATGGCATCATGGACTCGATGGACGTGAGTCTGAGTGAACTCCGGAAGATGGTGATGAATAAGGAGGCCTGGCGAGCTGCGATTCATGGGGTCGCAAAGAGTCAGACCTGACTAAGCAACTAAACTGAACTGAACTGAAGGTAGTAGGATCATTTATGTTTATTGAATTAGCTACTGAAACACTTTCTGGTGAAGCCAAGCACTGCAGTGCAGGTCTCCCCCTACCATTGTTCCTACTCGCCTCTGTGCCTGAACATACGAACCTTCAAGGTGCAGACTTTCACAGATGCCAGCATGGTCCAGACATCACCAGATCGGTTTTGCAAGAGGGAAGATAGAATTGAATCCAACAAGCAACCAGAACCTGTGCCATCTTTGGGCATGAGCAAAGTTGCAGCTTGCCCTCCCTCTCTGATTGCTGACAGTCCTTCAGCTCTACCATCCCCCACCTCCTTTCCCTCCTCCAGTAAATCGTCTTGCCTGTTCACTCAGTGCCAGCCCCTGTATGCCAGTGGCTATTCTGTACTACTGTACTTTTCAAGGTGCTGTACTGTGAGATTTTAAATGTTCATTTTTGTGTTTGTTTGTGTTTTATTTGTGTGAAAAGTATTAGAAACTTATTACAGTACAGTACTATATAGCCAGTTGTGTTAGTTGGGTACCTGGGCTAACTTTGTTGGAGTTACAACAAATTGGACTTAATAATGTGCTCTCAGAACATAACTTGTTGGTACATAGGAGACTTCCCGTATCTATGCTCTCAGCAATGTGCTTTGCAGTTCTATTCATCAAGAGGTAGAGTCCAATTTTGGTTTCCTCAGGGTATATGTCTAGGCGTGGGATTGCTGGGTCATATGGTGGTTTTATTCCTATATTATACAGAGAGAAGTGAGTCAGAAAGAGAAAGATAAATACCATATTCTAATGCATATATACGGAATCTAGAAAAATGATATTGAAGAATTTATTTACAGGGCAACAATGGAGAAACAGACATAGAGAACAGACTTATGGTCATGGGGAGAGGGGAGAGGAGGATGACATGTATGGAAAGGGTAACATGGAAACTTACATTAGCATATGTAAAATAGATAGCCAAGGAGAATTTGCTGTATGACTAAGAAACTCAAACAGGGGCTCTGTATCAACCTAGAGGGCTGGGATGGGGAGGGAGACGGGAGGGAGGTTCAAAAGGGAGGAGATATATGTATACCTATGGCTGAGTCATGTTGAGGTTTGACAGAAAACAGCAAAATTCTGTAAAGCAATTATCCTTCAATTAAAAATAAATTAATTTAAAAAAGAGGTAGAGTCCATATTCCCACTCCTTTAATTGGCACTCACCTCATCGAATGTTGCCCAAGCAATGGTGTACCAGTTCCCACATTGGACTTAAGAAACTTTGTTGACTGGTCTCTTTTGGGACCCCTTCCTCCATCCAGTAAGCAAGACATGTTTTTATGGGAACCTCAAAGACCAGAGCTGTGTCAGCCTAGTTCTCCCTGCCAAGGCCCTAGACAGGTGAGCCAAGCCATCTAAGATCGATATCTGATTTGAAGCTTCAGATCTGACCCAAAGTTATAGCTGATCGAGAAGCTCAGCTGAGCTCAGCCTAAGTCACCATGAGAAAAATAAATGGCTGGCTAAGACAAATTCACTGTAAATTGATGATGACCAATTTCTTCAATTAGTGCTGTGGCACCTGAAACTGAGACATAATTCAGGATACAAATACATGGAGCCACATCTCTGTATGGACTGTTATCTTTAAACTGTTTTTGGCATTGTGTTTTGGAAAGCCCATATGAAAGTCAGACTGATCACCAGTAACTTCTGGTAATTTCTAAAAATTGTTTACCATATAAAAACATTTATATTTTATACTTTCTTCCATTGTGTAGAACTATTACAAAGGTGTTCTTGATTAATTAACATGCTCCACAGATTAAATAAAGTTGAAAACAAAACAAAACAAAAAAGATGAAATCAACAAACCCCACAGACCTACTGTAAACCAAATAATAAGGCTAAAGGTGTGTACATAACCTTATGAAATGTCATCTGTTCTTCTGTATCTGGGCATTTCAGATTGGTCAAGCACCATTCTATCAAAGCAGAGACATTAAGTCCTCTTCTCCCACCAGGCCAGAACTTTCAAATCACTGCAAGTTTATTTCAGCCATTATAGATCAATGTCCAGATTCATCAGAGCCAGCAAATGGTAGAAGTTAGAAGGCAGTTCAGAGGTTTTAAGTGTGGTGGTGGAAAAAGCAATAGTATATGAATAACCTTATTCTATTAATGGCTGCGCCACCTGGACCTTCTTTAGCCAATAGTTTTTGATTGGAAAATGAGAGTTTTGGTATACATGACTTCTTTGTGTGAGAGGGCAATTATAATAATTCCTCCCTGAATTCTAAAAGATGGTGAAGAAGAGTTGAATTGCTGAGGAAAACAGAGAGGGTTTTTGAGATGACGAAGGGGAAAAAGAGAGACATCAGATGCCATAGACAGATAAAAGAGGTCTAATGGAGGAATTTGGAGATGCTTCTTTGGGATATTATGAGAGTTTCCCCATAAATATTGTCAATACTTTCAGAGTTAAAGGTTGAAGCAGATTGGGAGGGGGAAGGGAACAAACTGAGAAGTACAACCAAGTGTATCTAGGGGATTGGGCTGGCCAAAATTGTCATTTGGATTTTGTTATTGTTTTTTAACAGCTTACAGAAAAGCCAAACAAATTTTTGGCCAAACCAATACTAGACCTGAGCAAAGAAGCTGCCCCCCCAAAACCCAGTCATGTGTGGGCTACATAAGATTCCTTGCACATCTAAAAATCTCTGGCTACAAAGGCGCCCCTGCTTCACAGCATTTATACCAAACAACAGTTCTCTTCATCCTAACTTCTCTAACTCAGAATTCTTGGTGAGCCATTTGGGACCTGGCTGATGTATATCTCTGTGCTATATATAAAAGATTTTTCAAAGAAATACATGACACAAACAAGATCATAAAAATGACACTCAAAATGCTTGAAAGAGCAATTTTCAAACATCCTAAATACTTTAGGAACACAGTCTAATCAATTGTCCTCCATAAAACACATTAAAGTCATGACTGGTGATCTCAAAGGATGTACCTATATGTTTTCTCTAATTTTATAGCATGATAATTGGAAGACTTTGCCTTTTTAAAGTGTGAATTATTACAAGATTAGGGAAATTGGCTAATAATTTGGCAGGCTGATTAGATGAATTAGTAAATTAACCCAAGCTGTTGTGTACATATGTAAGTCCTCTGAGATGGGAATTTTTAATTGATTCCTCAAGGATTCTTGTTAAATGGCAAGATGGTTGTTTGACTGTTCAAATAGATGTTTAAACAAGCAGTCAGTTAACTTCCCTACCAATGGGAATGGACTTTACACAGACAGTACAACCACTGAATGTCAAAGTTCCACTTGAAACTCAAGGTTGGTTAGTTTCATTTGCTCTTCTTCTGTTCACTTCCCAACTTTCTATATACCCAAAGCCATTATTGATCAGTAATGTAAGGTTTCGCTTGTCAGTGACCCTGGCCCATGCTCCAGTCTCCTCCTGCTCATTTCCCCGTATCTTTCTTTCCGTCCTCTACTAGTCCTTTGTGCATCATCTGTCATATTTTCAATTCCCCTATAAAGCTCTGAACCCGTTAGGTTTGAATGTAATGGAGTAGAGTGGAAATAAATGGGATGTGATCCACTCGAGCTGGGCTCGACTTCTGCGACTCTGTTTAATAACTGTGTAGTCTTGGGAAATTTACTCAACCACAGTTCCTGTTTCCTCATTTGTAATCTGAAGGCACTGGTAGCCAATTTGCCTGGTTGCTGTGGGAATTCGGGATGATATAGATAAAGCTCTCAGAAGTTAGCACATAATTAGCAGCTCAAGTGATTTTCTCTGCTTGTTTCCTCTCATTGAGACCCATATTGACTCCCAGTATCACTGCTTCCGCCAGGACACTCTAAAGGTTGCTCCTGTGTTTTGGCTTCTTGAAAAGGACTCAACATTATCCTGTCTCCCTGCAGCTTCCTGGCGGTTTTGAGTAGTTTTCATTTAAAATCACTCCTTATTTGAAGGATATGCTGCCCACTTTTATCTCTTGGTTCCTAACAATAAAAACTTCATATAATTATCCTTTTATTTGATCACAAGGAAGCTGGTGGCAAGGACTGCCAGTATTATCTTGATGAAATATACAGGTGCGTTTTAGTGTTACCTCTGGGGCGTTTCCTCTCAGTCTTCAAGGACTTTGAAACTCACAGTTTCTCTCTGCACTCCAGCATCCGCTGTCATCTTAAGTGACTTCATGTTATATACTGATGAGCCCTCTAACAGCCTGCCCTCATACTGACAATCTCCGTTCCACTTTACCAACCCCATTTGCAGAAGCACACTTTGGACCTTTTATCATGTGGAACCGCTCCTCTGAAAATCTGAATTTTGAAGTGACTCTGTCTGCCCATATCCTTGTATTCTTTCTCTTCTCCAACTCTTTGACTCCCACAAAACCTGCTCTGCCTCATCACACAATCCTGCTTCTCAAATCCTTTGTAGTCATTCAGCCTATTAATGTCTTACTTCATTTCCTCCATAAACAGCCTGAATTTCAAGTATGTACTCATACATTCATTTAATTGTTCATTTGTGCATTCGTTCCACATTTATTAAGTGCCTTCTGTGTGTTGGACACTATGGTAGGGCATGTATAGACCTTATCCTGGGCCTGAAATGACTCAGGGTAGCCTGGTCTGCCCTCTTGACCACTTTGGATTCTTTATCCTCCATGCTTTCCTTTGTTTCCACCTGGAAAATACCTGCGTATTATTTTTTTTATTGTTATTTATTGTCTCTGATTTTAGAACTTCCAGTTCCAATTGTGGCTGGATAAAAATCTGTCTCTTGCCTGAGCTGGGCCTTCAGGGAAAATCTAATCCCTCACACCCCAGACATCCATGTTTCTCTGCAGCTGCCATTCCAGACTGTTACTCTTTTCTCAAACCTTTACCTGGGCGCTCTCTTCCTGGATGGCTCGGTCTCACTTCACCGAGAAAACAAAGGCTTCCACTTATGAGCTGCGTCAATACCCCTCACCCTTCATCCGTACTTTCTTCATATTCTATAAAGAAACAAAGGAAACAAGATATGATGTAATTGGCACACTGCACTTCTCCGTAGTCACCTCTGGCTTCTACCCTGATTCTTTAACTTACGTGCTCTTTCAGTCTTCCATCCCTCCTCCCCAAGAAAGATGCTTACCCTCAGCTTACAAACATCCTGAGCACACTTTCTTTGAACTCTGCCTGCTATTCAGGCTTTCATCACAAAATCCCAATAAATTCCATTCCATCTCCACTCATTGCCTTCACTTACCAATCTCTCCTTCACTCCAGGGCAGCATGATATCGACCTCTCAAACTAATCGAGTTGCTGGAACCCCCTCAGTGGCCCTTCAGGCCTCTTGTTCCTGGAAATGATTGAACATCGCTTGTGTTTATTCTGATCCAGTCCACCCCTGGCCAGAACTTGATAAGAAGCAGCTCTGTCAAAAGTCCTGGAACTTTTCTGGCTTTTTCCCATTCTGATACTTCACCTCCGTTGTTCTGCATTTACCTGTTTGCTCTAGTTTTCTGTTTGCCCACTTGCTCCATCTTTGATTTCCAAGTGATGTTTATCACTTAAATCTGACAACAGATTTACATTCTCTGGCAAATCTTTAGAACATGCCCTAAATCTGACAGAGCTTCAAGCACTGTAGTCCCACTTGCTGGCTCGTTAGCATACCTGGTTTCTCTGCTGGTCTGATCTCTTCTGTGTGGGTAGGAATCTTAAAGCCTCTCCTCCCTTAATTTTCATGATACTCTCCTCTCCTGATGCTTTTTATACTACCCTAACCACTCTTTCAAGCATCTTGTGAAATCTCTTCTTCTTTTTCATCTCACTCTATACGCATTTCTTGGCAGATTTCATCCACTCCCATGGCTTAACCATCATCCCTGTGTTGCCAACTCCCAAATTTATAATTCCAATTTTGAGTTCTGCATATGTAATACAAACGGCACACTGGATAGCTTCTTGAATTTGGACTTCAAATTCAACATATTTAAAAGCAGATTCATTACCTTTTCCTTTTACCTTGTATCTCCTCTCATCTTCCCATCTCAGTTAACATTACTTTAAGTTCTATACCTGACAGCTACTCGAACTTTACGCTTTTGAAATGCCTCCTCTGCTTGGCCTCTTGTATTTGTTTTCAGGTCAGTTTCTTCTACTGTAGTTTAGATCAGTTTGCAGTATCTCTTGCAATATCTGCCTTTCCAGATTTTTCTAATAGTCTGGTAACTAGTCTTCCTCTCACAATTGCTTCTCTTTCCAAATTATTTTCCACTTTGCATCAGAGAGCTTGCCTGCTAATGGAGACTTCTGCTTTTGCCACACTGCAGCTTTAAAACCTTTTCTGGATTCTGCTGCCTATATGGTAAAAGCTACCCTCTAGCTGGGCACTAACAGTCCTTCATAATCTGACTCCCTCCTCAATTTTGCTCTCAGTGCTCACATGGTTGCCTGTTTCTCCTCTGCGCTCTAGTTATGTTAGTCAACGTTAATTCACACAACTGAACCCAAGATTTCACATCTGAAGCTCTGTGTAAGCTTCTTCTATCCAAGGTGACTTTGCTTTCTTTCCTTCCAACTGAAACCTTAATTCAATGCTATTCTCTGATGTGCTTTCTGAGTGGTCTTCCCGAAGGATTCTGCTGTGTCCCCCAAGCACTTATTTCTGTCTTCAAATGCTGACTCAGGGACCCAGGCTCCTTCTCTTTTTAGCTCTGCCAACTCCTGTGGCTCAGAGTGTTCCACTAGATTTCTGCATCTGATTAGAAGATGAGGAAGGTAAATGGAGGAACACATGTATGAGGGTTTGATGGCATACATCACTGCTGTTGACAAGCCATTGGCCACGACTCCATCACATGGCTGCAGTTAATTGCAATGGAGGCTGAAAACAGTCATCTTACTGTGTCCAGGAGGAAAGGGAAATGGTCCAGTGAGCTACCAGTGAAAGTCTTTCCACACTGGCACATGGGAAATGATTAGTACATACATTTGGAACGTGAATAAATCAACTTGATTATTACAGAATGGGCATTAGCTGTGGTTAAGTCTATGCCAATGTGTGATCCTACCATTCAGATTCCTTACTGGCTTCCAACATTGTAATTCAAGAAAAATATTATGCCATATGACCAGTTATACAACTGGTAAGGAAACTGATTTTACAGCTTAGCCAAATATTTTCTTTATTCATATTCATTGTATATAATTCTTATTGACATTATAAAAGTTCAGAGATAGACCACTGTCCTAAGAACACTAACAGTGTAATGAAAAGAATTTGATGTTTATTCTGCACAGCAATCTACAAATCACTCAGAATTACTTTATGAAGTTGCCATGCTTCAAGGCCTTTCATTTCAGATTCTATCTCTTCAATAATGTGTTTGGGAATGGCAGGCCAGATCCTGTGCAAAGTGTGGTCCCACTGTACGTAGTATAGAGAGGCTTAGGGGGACTTAAGGTATGACTATACTTCTTCCTGGCTGGGTAGGACTGACAAGTCTAGGTGGCCTAAATGTCTTCATTTTTAAAATCATGGACTTTTAATGGATAATCTTTTAGGCCTCTTGAAATTTTAACATTTGCTTCCAGGGTCTATCTGAAAGTGCTGGTTAACAGGAGATAGGCTGGTTAATAGACTAATAGAATGACAGTCAATGGGAGCTTATAATTTCTAAGCAAGTTGTTAAATGAAGTTGTGCTTGATATTAGAAGGGTCTTAATCATCTTTAATAGCAAGGGAAAAGTGCTATCTAAAATTATGTATGGTCTGCTCTATTACTATGCATGTAATCAGACTGTAGCATTGCGATTCTTTGGCCCATGTGCCAGGCCTGTTCCCTTCTCCACAGCTCATGTGACATCACATACCTATGAGGCTGCTAAATGGTCTACCACTGAGAGTAGCCAGTGCCTTTCTTTATCTTAATAGCATCATCTCTTAAGATGCTATGATTTTAGCTGAAATAACTGTTTACTTACTGACAAAGAGTGCTTTGGAATGGTTTGCCAAGCGTTTGTTCAAGGACCATGCAAATAGGACTAACACCCAGGAAAATGCATGGGCTCTCAGTGGGGTGTCCCCTCTCCCAGAGCTTAGAGATCTTCTCACCATCCTATCCAGTGTCAGGAAATGTAATGGCTTTAATTCCATTTTTGCTCCAGATAACACTCAGGAAATGATAATGAAGTTTCCAGATTTTCCTTTGTTCCAGAAATTCATGCCAGTGAAGTCAATAGTGTAGATTAGTGCAGTGTCATGAAGATTAATGCAATGTCTCAGTAACAGTCTTGAAAATGTAATGATAGAAACAGATTCAGGGACATGAAGAACAGACTTATGGTTACCAAGAGTGGGGGGAGTCTGGGACTAGCAGAAGCAAACTAGTATGTATAGGACAGATAAACAACAAGGTCCTACTGTATAGCACAGGGAACTAGATTCAATATCCTACAATAAGCCATAAAAGAAAAAAATGTATAACAAGACTTGGCCTGACCATCTATGATCCAGAACCTGCTACGTCACTCACTAGGTGCCCCAGCATAGTCAACTATTTTAAGCCTCCTATTCCTGACTCATTATTTATGAAATGGGAATAATGCATTCATTTGTTTATTTATTGAGCACCTGCTGTATTCTGGGTGCTGTATGGGGACTGGGGAAATAGTAGAGAACAAATCAATTCCCACCTGCATGGAGCTTTCATTCAAGTACAGAAAGACAGACAGAAACCACATGCTGTTAGATGACAAAAAGTGCTGTTTTATTGGGGGAGTCAAGAATGGTTCTGAATAGGTGACATCTAAATAAAACTTGGAAGAAATGAGGGAGAAATCAATGTGTCTATCAGGGCAAACAGTTTTGTAGGAAGAAGGCAGGACACAAATAAGAAGCTTGAGGGAAAAAAATAGCCTTTTTTCCTGCCATCATTATATGGCTGTTATAAGCATCAAATAAAACTAATATATGTGATCTGAATATTGTTATGTATTATACCCATCTTCACTGCTGTTACAGCTAGCATTTTCATGGTTTACTGTTGCAAAATGAACTATTTATATACATATAGAAAGCTATCATTTATTATCTTCTTGAACTAGCATTGCTAGTGCTGTAAGATTTATTCTTTTCTTCATTTCTTTTTGAGTGTTGCACTATTTTTTATTTTATTGAAGTATAGTTGATTTACAATGCTGTGCTAATTTCCGCTGCACATCCAAGTGACTCAGTTACACACATATATGTATGTATGTGTGTGTATATATATATATTCTTTTTCATATTTTTCCACTATGGCTTGTTGCAGAATATTGCTTATAGTCCCTGTGCTATACAGTGGGACACTGTTGTTTACCCATCCCATATACACTAGTTTGCATCTGCTAATCCAAACTGCAAGTCCTTCTCTCTCCCCCACCTCCTGCTCCTTGGCAACCACATGTCTCTTCTTTTTGTCTGTGAGTGTTTCTGTTTTGTAGATATGTTCACTTGTGTCGAAAAGTAAACTATTTTATATTTCATAGAAAGAGAGAACTTCTCTGACAGAAAACTTAAAGGACGTGTAAACAGTGCCATAATCTTGAGGTTCACAGTGAAAGCATATTTTACCTGCAAAGAATTTATAAAACACTAGAAGTCTTGGAGAAGGCAATGGCCCCCCACTCCAGTACTCTTGCCTGGAAAATCACATGGATGGAGGAGCCTGGTGGGCTGCAGTCCATGGGGTCACTAGGAGTCGGACACGACTGAGCGACTTCACTTTCACTTTTCACTTTGATGCATTGGAGAAGGAAATGGCAACCCACTCCAGTGTTCTTGCCTGGAGAATCCCAGAGACAGGGGAGCCTGGTGGGCTGCTGTCTATGGGGTCGCACAGAATCGGGCACGACTGAAGTGACTTAGCAGCAGCAGCAGCAGAAGTCTGCAGAAGAGTAGAGTATAAGAGAAAAGAAGGCAAAGGTCAGATGATGGAGCAGTTAGCAGTCTGCTGAGTCATCTCTGAGATCTGCGAATTCACTGATTCTTATAATATTGAGATTGGTTTCTCTGCTAAGGAATCCTTCTCTCTACATGCTTTCCCTCTTTCTCTCTCCTTCTCTTTCCTTTCTTTCTTGTTTATCTGCCTCTTGCACACAAATTTTGAGGGGGCTTACAGGAAGAATAGGCTTCCTAGGTGGCACTAGTGGTAAAGAATCTGCCTGTTGATTCAGGAGATGCGTGAGATGCCAGTTCAGTCTTTGGGTCGGGAAGATCCCTTGAAAGAAGAGATGTCAACCCACTCCAGTATTCTTGCCTGGGAAATCCCACAGACAGAGGAGATTGGCGGGTTACAGTTCATAGGGTTGCAAAGAGTTGGACAAGGCTGAAGCAACTTAGCATACATAAAGGCACAAGAAGAACACAGTAATAAATAGTGGCTAAGAAGGAGGAGACCTGGGTTCCATCCCTGAGTTGGGAAGATCCCCTGGAGAAGGAAGTGGCAACCCACTCTAGTACTTTTGCTTGGAAAATCCCACGGACGGAGAAGCCTGGGAGGCTGCAGTCCATGGGGTCACAAAGAGCTGGACATGACTGAGTGAGTTCACTTTGACTTTGAAGAAGGAGGAACTTGCAGCACCACATGAATATAGCTAAGAACACATTTATTAATGTTCAATTCAAACACTATTATAGGTATTTTCATGACAAGTTAAGCAACAGGCAAATTTTATAATTTTCTCAGATAAACAATGCAGAGAAGTTGGCTCCTTGCTTCTCTTCTCTAATGTTGGGGAACAGTTGGCTTGAGTATGGAAACACCCTTGACATCTATTTTTATTTGTTTCTATACATACATGGAATTTTCAAAATCATGTCCAAAGTCGTGTCAAAGTCTTTGCAACCCAGTGGACTGCAACATACCAAGCTTCCCTGTCCTTCACTATTTCCTGGAGTTTGCTCAAACTCATGTTCATCGCGTTGGTGATGCCATCCATCCATCTCATCTTCTGTCATCCCCTTCTCCTCCTGCCTTCAATCTTTTCCTGCACCAATCTTTTCCCATGAGCTCATCCTGAATGAAGAACTCTTCACATCAGGTGGCCAAAGTATTGGAGCTTCAGCTTCAGCATCAGTCCTTTCAGCGAATATTCAGGGTTGATTTTCCTTAGGATGGACTGGTTTAAGGGCCAGTCCAAGGGCCTTGCAGTCCAAGGGCCTCCCAAGAGTCTTCTTCAGCACCCCAATAAACAGCTTAGGAAACAAAAAACAGAACTCAGAAAATGTTTACCACAGGGTACACAATAAGAGAGAAAGTCTATAAAGGGATTAGTTAGCTTTAATTGAAATATCCAGTCCTGGGGTAAAGTCACACAGATTTACTCATGCATGTTTATAGATACCACCATCATGAATTTTAAGTATCACTGAAAATTATTAGTATATTCCCCAGCTGCTACACTAACCCCCACCATGATCTGAAAATCAGAGCCTCTTTTGTAAGATTTGTGGACAATAAGTTCTAGATCCTTTCATTTACTTATTTATTTAGTCAAGTTCAACATTTACTACGTTTTCTGCACATCTGCTGTATAACTTGAGGCCATGGCTTTACACTGTCTTGGAAAAGAAGCAGGCTCTGGAGGTACAGAGCCCTGGACTTAATTGTTTTAACTGGCAAAAAGAAAAGGATTTCTGCCTGAGTTCTCCCAGGTCTCTTTTCTCAAGTTTATGCCAAGTGCTACTCCCATCCCCCCCACCAAATCGTCCCCAGGAGACGGAGGGTTGTTAAACTTGAATGCGTTTAAGGCGCACCTGGAGTGCTTGATACAATTGTAGAGATCCTGATTCAGCATTTCTGGGGTGCTGTCCAGAGTCTGTGTTTTCAGTAAGGACCCAGGTGCCTCTGCTGCAGATCGTCAGTGGATCACACTGTGAGAAATATTGTTTAGCCAAAATTTACTCAAAAGTAAAGAAGTTTTAAAGAAGCTGAATGTTGTACTGAGGGACGAATGGTGGTCCAGCTTGAGCAGGAAGCAGGGAGTCCTGGGACACTGGTGAGGGCAGGGAGAAAGGATTTTAACAGAAACAGTTTATAGAATTGTTTTTATAGAGAATTTTAATAAACAATTATGAGTTAATCTGGTTAGAGGGAGCTATGATGGGTATCAGGAAAAACGGATGTTGGTTGATTAGAAGAGCCTTGAAAGCAAAGGGAAAATTTCCCCAGAAAGACATGGGGCCTAGAAAATGGACGGTTCCTAAAGAGATTATGCCAGTTACTATAAAACAAACTACACCAAAAGCTTTTCGGCATAACCAAAAAACAAAAGAACTAATTGAAAAATGGGCAGAAGACCCAAACAGACATTTCTCTGGAGATGACATACAGATAGCCAGAGCCACATGAAAAGATGCTCAACATCAATGATTATTAGAGAAATGAAAATCGAAACTACAAAGAGGTATCACCGTATATCAGGCAGAATGATCTTCATTAAAAAAATTTACACATAGCAAATGCCAGAGAGGGCGTGGAGAAAGGGAACCCTCCTACACTGTTTGTGGGAATGTAACTTGGTACAGCCAGTGTACAAACTAGTATAGAGGTTCCTCAAAAAATTAAAAATAGAGTTACCATATAATCCTGAAACCCTGTTCCTTTTCATGTATCCAGGGAAAGTCATAATCAGAAAAGATATATGCACCCCTATGTCCATTGCAGCACTATTTACACCAGCCAAGACATGGAAATAATCTAAATGTCTATTGATGGAATGGATAAAGAAGATGTCACCTACGGCATGAGGAATACTGATGTACCATCTTTGGAAAATAAAATCCGTCAGGATCTAGGGAGTTGGGGGGCTGGAAGAATATGAACAAAATGGACAAGTTGATAGTGGTAAGTTTATTTACTGCAGTATCACATAGTAGTGAAAACATGCGAACTACTGCTACACACATTATTAATGGATGAAGCTTAGCAACACTATGTCATTAACAGTGCAAGTGGCAGAAGACTTACAGTATGCTGCCAATTTTTTTACAAAGTTCAAAATCATTAAAAGTAAGCAACGCATTTTTTTTTCTTGTTTTGGTTTACCTACATCTGTGATATGATCCTAAGGAACAAGCAAGCCAGTGAGAAAAGGGAACGCAAACTTTGGAAGGGTGGTGATTTCTGGGGCATTCTGGATGCTGAGATGAAGAAATGGAGTACAATATACAGAGGAGTTTCTAGAGCCCGGTGCTGCTCTTCTGTTAAGGTGGGGGATGGTTTCATGAGTGTTTATCCCACCCTCCATTCACTTATTGCAATTTTGCTCATGCTGAGCGACTAATTTACTTGTTTATTCAGCAAATGTATATTGAGAGCCTTGTATGTGCCTGAGCTGTGTGAGGCAGGGAGAATAGAAGCTGAATAAAGTAGTTATGGTTACCATCTTTTTTTTTTCAAAAGGGGTTTGTGGTGAACAAGTCCACTGTGGAGGAAACAAACAGGGAACAACATATAGTGAGCTAAGTCTTTGCATAGGAGACCAGCAGCTGTGAGCAGCACATGACCCAGACTTGCAGTCAGGAAAGATCCCGTGGAAGTCATGTATTAGGCTGGCCAAAAAGTTTGTTTGGACTTTTCTGTAAGATATTATGGAAAAACCCAAACAAACTTTCTGGTCAATCAGATAGATAAATGGGAACAGTTACTTGAGAAAGGATCCCCCAATATCTACGTCTCTCTGTTAAAGATGGTGCTTTTTTCCTAAAAGTAATAAGACTTCTGATCAGATGGCAATATAACTGGATCTGCGTATTAGAAAGATAACTTTGTCCAGAGTTTGGAAAATGGTCTGGGTGATGATAAGGTCACAGAGAGAAGGATGAGTTTGTAGCTTGCTGCAGGGGAGAAAGAATGTGTTGTGAGACACTGAAGATGTGGTAAATTTCTGTTTGTTTTCCACTTGAGTGTTTCAAACTGTGTCATTAGATCATGTTTCAGAAAAGTCTAGCACTGAAGGAGGGGTGGGAAATATTTTTGTAGCCAATAAAATAGCCTGCTCTAGGGGAGTAACGTGGCTCCCCAGGTGGCCCTGTGGTAGAGTCCACCTGCCAGTGCAGGAGACACAGGACATGTGGGTTTGATCCCTGGCTCAGAAAAATCCCGGGGAATGGCCACCCACTGCAGTATGCCTGCCTGGGGAGTCCCATAGACAGAGGAGCCTGGCAGGCTACAGTCCATGGGCAGCAAAGATTCAGACACAGCCGAGCGATTGAGTATGCACACCACAGAGAGATAAGGTCCCTTCCTGGAGAGCAAATAGAACTCAGAGAGATGTTTTGAAGTGTCTTCAATGTCTGGATTCATGCTTTTTGTCTTATTTTCATTGCTATAGTCAGAGGGTAGATCTAGGCTTAGGAATCCCCTTTTAGAAAAAAAAAAAAAGAAGAAGTTACAAATATAAAATTAGAAATTGAAGTTAGTTTTTATTGAATGGATCAAAAAGTTCCTTCAGGTTTTTCTGTAAGCTTTTATGAACAAAATTTTTGGCTAATCCAATATCTAGACTGAGATAAAGGATCGGATATAAATACCACAAACATGACAAAATCCATTAAGAAACAAAACATTTTAAATAATTCTCTGCATCCCAATCCCATCCTCCCACTCGCCAGAAACATTTTTTCTTGGCTGCATACTTGTTGATGATAAACTTTTATAAGCTAAGAATTCTGGAACTTTTACTAGGGAGAGATTAGAAGGATAAGTCTTTTTTCCAGCTTGATGAATTGAAATTTTAAAAAATTAATACTTTATAAAAGTATTTTTCAGCATCACAGATCATTATGGGAAATGTCATGTAAATTGTTTTCAACTGTAAGTTGTTCTCAGATTTATGAAAAAACTGTCAATTTATTGTCCCATGAATGATCTACTTTAGACTTTCTGTGAGGTGGTGCTGAAGGTTTGTGTTATATAAACCTAGAAATTTTGAGAAATTCTACTGTTTACAACTATGATTTAAAAAGAAACAAAGTATTGTGTATCTACAGTTATAACACAGTTGAACAGTTATAATGTATATGCTGCATTCTTGAATAAATTCCCTATAGGACAGACCATCTAGTATGACTACTTACCAATGAGAATGAAATAATCTACTTCCAACTTTATACACCTGATGGTTGTAAGAATCTTTTACAGACTTTCTACAGGCTCCATAAATTTCAAAATGTGTTTTTCTTCCATCACGTGCAACTTTAGATCCTAAGGGCCTTGAGGGATGTTATGTTATAATCTGTGGTCCTGCACCTTCCTGTTGAGTTAGCACTGAGGCATGGGAGGACTTCTGAAACTGTTTCTGCATAGGGAAAGATACTAACAACTTAAATATACTGGGGGCCGGGGGGCGGGGGGTGGTGGCGGTAAATGAAAACCACATAAATATGCCTCACAAACCCAAACTAAATTTTTCTCTAATTCAAATTTCCCCTACTCATTCCCCAAATGCCTACAGTTTATGTAGAGTACAAGAGGAAAGTGAAAGGGAGGGAAGTATGGGTGCATCATGAACTGAATGTTTGTGTCCCTTCAATATTTCTGTGCTGAGGTCCTAACGCCAAATGTGATAGGTAGGAGGAGGGGCTTTGGAAGTGATTAGTGATAGATTAAGGCATAAAGGTGGTGACCTCAAGGTCAGATTAATTTGTGTCCTTGTAAGAACATGGAAAAAGCAAGCAAGTTCAAGAAAAACATCTATTTCTGCTTTATTGACTATGCCAAAGCCTTTGACTGTGTGCATCACAATAAACTGTGGAAAATTCAGAAAGAGATGGGAATACCAGACCACCTGACCTGCCTCTTGAGAAACCTATATGCAGGTCAGGAAGCAACAGTTAGAATTGGACATGGAACAACAGACTGGTTCCAAATAGGAAAAGGATTACATCAAGGCTGTATATTGTCACCCTGCTTATTTAACTTATATGCAGAGTACATCATGAGAAATGCTGGGCTGGATGAAGTACAAGCTGGAATCAAGATTGCTGGTAGAAATATCAATAACCTCAGATATGCAGATGACACCGCCCTTATGGCAGAAAGTGAAGAGGAACTAAAAAGCCTCTTGATGAAAGTGAAAGAGTAGAGTGAAAAAGTTGGCTTAAAGCTCAACATTCAGAAAATGAAGATCATGGCATCTGGTCCCATCACTTCATGGGAAATAGATGGGGAAACAGTGGAAACAATGGCTGACTATTTTGGGGGGCTCCAAAATCACTGCAGATAGTGATTGCGGCCATGAAATTAGAAGACGCTTACTCCTTGGAAGGAAAATTAAAATGAATGTAGACAGCATATTAAAAAGCAGAGACATTACTTTGCCAACAAAGGTCCATCTAGTCAAGGCTACAGTTTTTCCAGTGGTTATGTATGGATGTGAGAATTGGACTATGAAGAAGGCTGAGCACCGAAGGATTGATGCTTTTGAACTGTGGTGTTGGAGAAGACTCTTGAGAGTCCCTTGGATGGCAAGGAGATCCAACCAGTCCATCCCAAAGGAGATCAGTCCTGGGTGTTCATTGGAAGGACTGATGTTGAAGCTGAAACTCCAAGACTTTGGCCACCTGATGTGAAGAACTGACTCATTTGAAAAGACTCTGATACTGGGAAAGATTGAGGGCAGGAGGAGAAGGGGCGACCGAGGATGAGATGGCTGGATGGCATCATCAACTCAATGGACATGGGTTTGGGTGGACTCCGGGAGTTGGTGATGGACAGGGAGGCCTGGCATACTGCGGTTCATGGGGTCGCAAAGAGTCAGGCATGACTTGGTGACTAAACAACAAGAATAGGAAAAGAACTCTCTCCACCTGAGCACAGAGGAAGGGCCCCATGAGTGCACAGTGAGCTTCTCCAAGGCAGGAAGAGGCAGGAGAGGTCTCTCACCAGACCTTCATATGCTGACTCCCTGGCCTCAGATTCCAGCCTCTAGAATTATGAGAAAATAGATCTCTTTTGTTGAAGCACCTCCAGTCTATGGTATTTTGTTATGGAAGTCCAAATTGACTAATAGGTAGAAAGAGACAGTAGTCTTCACCAATTAATACCTTATTTTTGCAAAAGTTGACAACACGGTGTGATTATGCAAAGCTGTTGTCATCTTCATCTCATTTCTGAGGACCCAGATGAGGTTCTTCAAAGTAAGGGGCCAAAAATGAAGCTTCATGAGCTCCATGGTAAATTCATCTTTGGCCACAACCCCATTCTCACCTTTAATACTTACTGTTCAGATCATGGTATCAACTTTCTAATGTAATGTCTCTAGATCAAGTCTCCCTTCTCAACAACCTTGCATAATCACTGTAAGAGTAATCATCTTTCCACATACAACTTTCACCGTGACTTTCTCTGCTGAAATCCACTGGACAATCTGGCTGTAGTTTTTATTTAGAAGTGTTTTTCCTATGGCTTCCTACACAATGGAGAAAAAAGCAATCATTTATTAGCAGCCTACTTAGTAATAGGCTTTTCCCCCAAACATCAGCCACCTGATGCAAAAAGCTGACTCATTGGAAAAGACTCTGATGCTGGGAAAGATTGAAGACAAGAGGAGAAGAGAACGACGGAGGATGAGATGGTTGGATGGCATCACTGATTCAATGGACATAAGTTTGAGCAATTCAGGAGATGGTGAAGGACAGGGAAGCCTCGCGTGTTGCAGTCCATGGGGTCGCACAGAGGTGGACACAGAGTGACTGAACATCAACAACAACACCAAGTATTAATATTTTCAGTTCTTACAACCTCCTTGCATGATTCACAAGTGAGTGGACAGACTTCAGACAGGACAGCGGGAACCGGAGGTGGATCTGTCTGGCTTCAATTCTGGGACACTTTCTACTGGATAAGGTGCCACTAGCTTAGTCCTTCACCCTCTGTGTGAGTTGTATTTAGCTCTTTGGCTGTGCTGGGTCTTTGCTGTGGCACGTGGCTCCTCTAGTTATGACGCTCGAGGTTCACAGGTTTCGCTGCCCCGTGGCATGTGGGGTCTTAGCTCCTCGACCAGGGATGACACCTGCTTCCCCTGCATTTGAAGGTGGATTTCTAACCACTGTATCACCAGTGAAGTCCTCTTTGTATGAATTTAGGTGTGCTTACAGCCTCCATTTAAATGTCATCCTCTCATGAAAACTTTTCCAGTTTACCCTCTCCATGATGGGGTCTTCCCCACCCTGCCAAAGTATGATATTTGGTGTCTGTTTTATTCAGTGGGCATGCATCCTGTACAACCTTGCATTTCTAACTTATTTCATCCTTGTGTATTCTGACTCTAACTTGGTTGTAAGCTTTTTTGGACGGAGATAAAATGATTGATGGTTTTGTGTGTACCTTGTAACACCTGGAAAGGCTCCCTCTATCATGTAATGAATAAGTCTAGAATGAGTATATTTTTCTTCATTGGGACCCCAAGATTAAGGTGAAATAAAAGGGAAGGGTCAGCTGCCCTGCCTCTTGCTGTTTCTCTATCCATTATTAGATTACAAGGCTAGGGAGAGTTGCCACTGGGGTTAGGTTTTAGATTCTTTGCAGAAGTACAGCTGCTGGTTGACAAGACCTCAGAGAATATTAAAACAGCACAAGCACCAGTTGGCAGTAGCTGACATAAGGATGCTATTCCCCAAAGCACTGCTCTCAGGGGTGACCGACACACCCATCAGCTTTCACAATCATGACAGAAGACAAAAGAGCTTCGTTCCCTGGGGATTCTGAGCACTTCCAAGAAGTTGAAATTTCCTGCATCACCCTGACAGGTGTCCAGTGTTCTCTAGTAAAGTTATACATTTACCCTGCTATTGTATTTACTGTTGGTCTTTATTTTTCATAAGGACTATTAAATTCAATTCTGAAGTTTTACTTCCTGTTCTCAACTTTTTCAATGGCAGAACATCTGAACTATATACAAAAAGTAGAGGGAATGCTATAATGAACCACCATGTAATTATCACAAAGCTTCTGAAATTAACATCTCATGGTCAATTGTGTTTCATTTCTCTGCTAGTTCTGGATTATTTTGAAGCAAATCCCAGAAATCATATTATTTCATCCTTTACATTTCTTCAGCATATGACAAAGTAAGTCTTTGCCAAAAGAAGTTAATATGGGAAAATTTAGTGATGATACTTTTGACATGACAAATTCTTTTTAAAAATTATGACATTTGAATTATATTTGATGTAATTAAAAAACATAGGTATACAAATATCTCTTTATTATAAAAACCCTGAATGTAGAAATCCTGAGTAATTTCAAAGAAGATAAAAATTAATTTGGTTCTTCCTGTTCATTTATTGTAAGCTAGCTAGAAGGAATAAGCAAAATATCCAATAGTACAAATGCTGATTTGGTGTCTTAGCTGGAAAATACTTTCAGCTCTCTTTACCTAATTCATGTTTGATCAGTCCAATTCCTTAGCAACACATTTGTGGAATTTGTTTGATCCCAGAATGGTCACTGGGCCATTGAGATTTCCCCAAGTTCCATCTCTGAAATTTGAATCCAGTTAGAACAATAGAGTCGTATCTAATGGGGAAGACAGTGTTGGGGGCAGAAATCACATCGCTCCCCCTATCACCTTGCTCTTGATATCAGTTTTCCTTTTGCCATGAAAGAGACTGGAGACTCACTTTGACATGCCTTACAAATTTAGAATGCAGGGCAGGTTGAAGAAAGTAAAACATAGACAGTTGTAAAGACATTTAAAGAGCCTATAATGAAACTCATTCAATTTCTTTATCTTTTTAGTTTATGACGTCTCATTGTCTCTTAGAAAGGATTCATGTTCTCCTGGTTGCTATGAGGAGACAGATGTGGAATTTTTCATTTTCTGGGATTGTGTAGACTTCAGCTGTCATCTCTAGTGAATAAGTCAGCCTACAAGACAGCTCAGTTCAGGCTTTTTGTTATTTTTTATTTTTGTATTAGTGAGAAAAAAATGACTGCGGTAGAGAGAAGACTGGATTTCTAAACCCAGGTGAGGGGAGGACCCACTGCAGAGGAGTACATGAGAGAAATTGAAGTGCTAGGCTGGGAGTAGGAGAAGGCACTGGCAGCCCCCGCAGTACTCTTGCCTGGGAAATCCCATGGACGGAGGAGCCTGGTAGGCTACAGTCCACGGGGTCATGAAGAGTCGGACACGAATGAGCAACTTCACTTTCATGCACTGGAGAAGGAAATGGCAACCCACTCCAGTGTTCTGGCTGGAGAATCCCAGGGACAGGAGGCTGGTGGGCTGCTGTCTATGGGGTCGCACAGAGTCGGACACGACTGACACGACTTAGCAGCAGGCTGGGAGAAGGTGGAGGATCTTCTCTGAATCTGAGAAAGGGGGCAAGCTGGTGGTTTGCAAGCATGGAGAGCAGTAGACCTCTCTGTGCTCCCTAGGGAGGTCGGACCATAGGCACTGGGCTCCCACCCTCAGCGAGCACCCATACCGCATCTCGGCTCTGGGGCCACTATGTGGGTTGGGCAATGAGAAGCCCACCCACGATGATGACCTGCGTGGTGGTCACTAGGGAGCTTCTCTAAGTATTCTCAAACAAGTAAGCCTTCCTTGATCTCCATTGAACCTGGATGAAGGGGGTAGGGTGATGGAGAACCAGTAATAACCACAACTGATTTTCCAAGAGCCTGTGGTTCAGATTCAATAACATTAAGAAAAATAACAAATGTGGCATTTCTTAAACTTGAGATGTGGAGTAAAACTGATGACAGCTGCATTTTATACTCTACCTAATTGACTGTTTCAGAGGTTTTGAAAGAATCCTCCCAAATATTAAGGAAACTTTCTTTCAATGGGATTATAATATCCATGAGACTGAAGGTTTTGGGGGGTTGTACATTAGGAACTGAATTGTGTTCTTCCCACCAGAAAAAAACAAAACAAAACAAAACAGATAACCCCTTGATGGCCCTATTTTAGAAATAGAGCCTTTAAAGAGATAAAGTTAAATGAGGTCGTAAGGGTGGGGCCCTCACCCACTATGACAGATGTCCTTATAAAAGAGTGTGTCCTGGCAGTGTGTCCACAGAGGAAAGGTTGTGTCAGGGCACGGCATGGAGGCAGACAACTATAATCCACGGAGAGTGGCTTTAGGGAAAGCCCACGCTGCCAAAGCCTCCATCTAAGGCTTCCAGCCGCCAGAACCCCAAGAAAATGAATCTCTGTTGTTTAAGTCACCCAGTCTGTGGTATTTTGTGATGGCAGCCCTGGCAAACTAATACACCATATTTAATACTTTGATGTAGAGGTCTTTATTCTCATAGGAAATCTATATCATGGCCCTCCAGTAAAACTGTTGAACTGTGTGGAGTCCATTTATTCTCTATTGGCTAAAATGATTCACATTCTGAAAAGAGCATCACAAAGACACCCTGGATTTCCATTGATTGAATACACACAAAAAGGTTGCTGTTCAACAGTGACTAAAATTAATGGGGGAGTAAGCGTATGTGCAGGATGGGAAGGCCCCACTACTGCAAGTTAAAACAGGAAGTGCAGGGACTTTCATGGGGGCACAGTGGTTAGGACTTCCAATGCAGAGGATGTGAGTTGGACCCCTGGTCAGGGAGCCAAGATCCCACATGACTCATGACCAGAAAACCAGAACATAAAACAGAAGCAATATTGTAACAAATTCAACAAATACTTTAAAAATCAGCACCAATAACAAAACACAAACAGGAAGAACTTTCCCCAGAGATTGTGGTAGATAAAAAAGCCTTCCTCAGCGATCAATGCAAAGAAATAGACGAAAACAACAGAATGGGAAAGACTAGAGAACTGTAAATGGGAAGTAACCTTTAAAATTTTAGAAAAAGATTTTTAAAGAGTTTACCAGACCAAGAAGAAAAATATGGCTTTCTTTTTGTTTTAACAAAGGTTAACATGCTAGCATCATGTTAACCTTTGTTAATATGGAGGTGCTGAATCTATGCTAGTGAATCAGGGAGACAGTGTTACATTATAAAAATTACTTTCTTACTGCCATATCTGCCTGTTTGCTGCCATTATAATTCTGCTTAAAATCTTTACAGACTGAGAGTCAATCTGCTGCTGATTTTATAGGCCTCTAAAATTGCTAGTTAAATTTCCTGGGCACTGTCAATAACAAAAAGAGGGAGAGAAGACAAGACAAAGACAATACAGTTTACATATTGCTAAACTATAAGTTCCTAGAAGTCAGGGATTTATCATTATCTCCTTGAGATCATCAAACACTCTCATTTGCACATGGTTGGCATTTATGAGTAGTTTGCTGAATTGCATCTCCAGACAAAGAAAAGCACACAGCTAATATGACTATAGAATAAAGATGAAATTTTGCATATGCCATGTGAAATCAGTGGTATCACTTTACAATTATATGTTATTTAGGAGTGAAAATACATTAGTAGGTTTTAACTGAGCTAATATAATGACAAAAATGTTAGTATTTCTGAATTTTTAAATATGTCCAAGTATCTGTGGTATTAAATATTATGAAAAACTAATTAATTGATTGCCCCAGTTGGTTACTCAGTTCACTTTTTTCAGCTTTATTGTATAATTGACAGGTAAAATTGTAAGATAGTTAAAGTGTAGAATGTGATGATTATATATACGTATATATGTATACACACACACACATTGGGAAAAAGGAGTCCTCCCACCAAATTAATTAACATATCTCATCACCTCACATATTTACTTGCTTTTTGGTTTACCTTTTGCAAAAATATTTGATAGATGTCCATCAGCAGATGAATGGATAAGAAAGCTGTGGTACATATACACAATGGAGTATTATTCAGCCCTTAAGAAGAATAAATTTGACTCACTTCTAATGAGATGGATGAAACTGGAGCCGATTATACAGAGTGAAGTTAGCCAGAAAGAAAAACACCAATACAGTATACTGACACATATATATAGAATTTAGAAAGATAGTAATGATGACTCTGTAGGTGAGACAACATAAGAGACACAGAGGTATAGAACGGACTTTTGGCCTCTGAGGGAGAGGGAGAGGGAGAGGGTGGGATGATTTGGGAGAATGGCATTGAAACATGTATACTATCATATAAGAAATGAAGCACCAGTCTATGTTCAATACAGGATACAGGATGCTTGGGGCTGGTGCACGGGATGATCCAGGGAGATGGTGTGGGGTGAGAGGTGGGAGGGGGCTTCGGCATTGGGAGATCGTGTACACCTGTGGCTGATTCATGTCAATGTTTGGCAAAACCATTACAGTCTTGTAAAATAGAATAAAGTTTTAAATTCATTAAAAAAAATTTTTAAAGATGATTTCTAAAGTCACTTCCACTTCTAAAGTTCTATGATTTCAAAAGATCATCTTATCACTTCAACTCAAATACTTTCTTTCAGTGTAGTACTGAGTTCACAACAAAGGCCAGTCTAGAATCTCTATAAATAATTTCATCT
>SJYC01014887.1:0-67712 GCA_006408675.1 Madoqua kirkii
ATTCATGTCAATGTATGGCAAAACCAATACAGTATTGTAACATAGAATAGAGTATTAAAAAAAAAAGTCCTTATATTTTAGAGATGCATCCTGTGATATTTCTCAGTTGTATAACATAGTATCTTCATGTTGGTTTGCTGGGACTGAAAGGATTCCCAGGACAATGGGCATTGGTGGTAAAATTGGGAGCGTCCTGGACAAACCAGGATAGCTGGTCACCCTAAGAGTGGGTATGTGTAAAAGGGAAACAAGACTGAGCCCATTGTGCTAATCATGGGTACATGGGCTTTGCTTTAAGTTTCTCTTTACTTCTGATCTGTTAGTAATTTTTCATGGGGAAAAAATGTGTGTGTGTGTGTGTGTGTGTGTATGTGTGTGTGTGTGTGTGTGCTGTCTCTCCTGTGGAGTTCACAGCTGCATCTTCTCCCCCAGCTTCTATTCTGTCCTGGCCTTTGGACATTCCACTTAGTCTTGCCTCTGTGCCCTCATCTACCAACTGTACATCCACAAAAGAAGCACCACGCAGAGCTTGTGAGCATGGCAGGTAGAGGCGTGTCTTTGGGGTCACAAAGACAAGCATTCAGGTGCTGATCTTCCCTCTACACGTCTGACTTGAGAACAATGGATTATCAACCTCTGAAACTCAATTTGCTCATGAATAAATTTAGAATAGATGTAATGGAGGCTTCATAATGTTGCTGCAAGATTAAAAGTGAGCCCAGAGCATCTCATTGTACCAGAAGACAGGAAAGATGCTGCAGTAAGATGTGAGCAAAGAGCTTAAAGCAGTGTCTGAGGGTGCTCAGGGCTGGAGCACTGGGACGACCCTGAGGGATGGGATGGGGAGGGAGGCGGGAGGGGCGTTCAGGATGTGGAACATATGTACACCCGTGGCGGATTCATGCCAATGTATGGCAAAAACCACTACAATATTGTAAAGTAATTACCTTCCAGTTAAATAAATTAATATATATTGTTAAAAAGCAATATCTGGCATTCTGCATGCCATCTTGGGTGTAAGAGCATGCTTTTTTTCCATTTTCCATATTTAACATTCTGAAATCAGAACTCTCTTTTAAAATCAAAGTTGTCTAGTTGGGGTCTCAGATGTAATCAGTAGTGTAATTATCCCATTTTCTAGTTTTTGTATTTGATGCTTTGATATCTTGGGGCTCTGCTTACCCTGAGGAGATTGCCCCTCCCAAGGTTAACTAGTTCCTGGAGAAGGAAACGGCAACCCTCTCCAGAACTCTTGCCTGGAAAATCCCATGGTCAGAGGAGCCTGGAGGGCTACAGTCCAAGGGGTCACAAAGAATTGGACACAACTGAGTGACTGAGCACATGGATAGTAAATGACTCACTTGAGACAATGCCTTTCATGTGCAAACCAACCAATCTGGAGCCCATGTCCTTAACTGCCTCGTTTAGAGGCTCTCTACTCTGGGTCACTATACATTTTTTTTAACCACCCCAGGGCCAGATACCAGATCGGTAGGGACAACCCCTGCATCCTACAGCCTGCTGAAATGATTAAAACTAGCTAAGCCTGCATACCCTGATCTGACCATTCCTTTCCAGAGGAATCGCAACAAAGACTCTTGCCCTCCTTTCCCTCATTACCTCCGCCTCCTGCTCAGCAGTGCTGCTTCCCCATGTGGCCCTGCATGGCACCCTGTGTCTCCTGCTCCTAGGGAAGTATGAGTGAAAACTTCCTTCATGACTGTCCCTCTCATATCTTTGGGTCTTACCATATAGAACTAAAGCAAACCCCAGTGCCCTTAAATCAAAGAGAAATCAGCTCTGACCTGCTGCTGCTGCTGAGTCGCTTCAGTCGTGTCCAACTCTGTGCAACCCTATGGACTGCAGCCCACCAGGCTCCTCTGTCCATGGGATTCTCCAGACAAGAATTCTGGAGAGGATGCTGGAATGGATCCATTCCGGAGAGGATTGCCCTCCTTCAGAGGATCTTCCCAACCCAGGGATCGAACTCACATCTCATGTCTCCTGTATTGGCAGGCAGGTTCTTTAG
The DNA here is from genome assembly GCA_006408675.1 of Madoqua kirkii. Classification (NCBI taxonomy): domain Eukaryota; kingdom Metazoa; phylum Chordata; class Mammalia; order Artiodactyla; family Bovidae; genus Madoqua; species Madoqua kirkii. The sequence goes on from SJYC01014887.1 coordinate 2,030, forward strand.
CACTAATGCCACCTGGGAAGCCTCAACTCTGACCTAGTTGAGTAGAAAAGGACAATGGAAAGTTCACATGTGTTAAGGATCAAGCTGGCAACCAGATTCAGAAAATAAGCAAAACCCACAGAGGCTTAGCAGCCCATAGCCCAGGTGATGTCACTCCATAGGAACAGCCTTTCGAGGACGCTGCCTGTCAGTGATACAGCCACCCCTGGAGGCTCAGTACAGTGCCCCCTGAGCCCTCAGTCCTTCCACTGGATGCTTGATGCTTTCCTTATGAGACCCTCAAGGTTCAAGATCATAAACCTGTACTTCTGCTTGACCAAGGCTGCATGATCGAACTTTACTCCAATTTCCAGGAGGTAGGGAAGAGGAAGTATCTAGTCTCTTTGGTTTCTACCATTCCAGACAGTAAGTCCTACTGGATGCACAAGGGAATATTCTCCTAAAAGTAAGAAGAATGTTTAGGGCCTAAGAAGCAGAAGTCAAAAGGCCACAGAGAAGCTAATAGAGACTTGCTAAGATGACTAAGCTTCACCTTGTCTTTGCTGAGCTTGTGCTAACTTAGCCAAATATCATGGCATAATAAATAATGGAATTTTCAAAGCCAAGAGAGATGGTGTTAATTGATTCATGGCCCATGAAGGACTAGTCAGGGGATGTACAGCTATTTATCACAAAGCTTCCAAAGACTTTTCAGAGAAGCCCTTTAACTTCTTCATTATAAGATTCAGTTAAAGGATTACAAGTTTGACTGCATAAAAACTGTAGATGAGAATCCAGTATTCTTCCATTTGACTCAAAATTATATTATCAATCCTGAGAACATGAACAAGGTCATGCAGCATGCATCATGATAAAAGAGCACCCCATCAGAAGGACTCCGCGGGGACGTCTGCAGTCCAAAGTCATTTGGAAGAGCCTTAGGATTCAGAATTTGAAGAGGTTTGACTCATAATTGATTGTGATTTTGAAAGAAAAACAAGTCAGATTTTAAAGACAAATTTAAGCTCTTTTAGACAAGTAAAATAAAATTGTCTACAATTTAATAGCATTTCTCCTTCCACCCCAAACCTTCACCCTTAAGAGTTGTCATTAAGTCAGTGATAAATTTTAGAATCAATAAGATACTGTAGTAATTGTCAAATAAATTTTAGTTTACAGATACGGCCTTGGTGTGGAATCGCCCAGACCCAGCTAGGCTTTCTGCTCCTTTGCCTTTCTTGACCATGCTCTTTCTCTGGACTTGCTCATTTCTATGCAACCCACAGCTTTAGCTGTGTCTGAGCTGAATGAAGCACATGGACCAGGGGACATCAAGTCTTTGATTACTCCCCCATGGGCAATGCAATGAAGCAGTCTTTGATGTGAAGTTAAAACCACTTGGAGAGAAGGGCAGGAAGGTGATCCCGTGCCTATGGGTCCACTTCTTGGCCTCAGTCCTTGAGCCAGTGGCCAGGACCCCACAGTACTTGGGAAACGTGTCCTTCCTTCTTGTCAAGCTTATCATGGCTTTGACTGCAGACAAGCACAGAGAGATGGGAGCTGAGAACCAGCAGAAGAGGACAGCTGCTCCCTTGGCCCTGATACCTCCAACACAGTCAAGGCCAGGAGCCATGTTATCAAAACACTCAGCGTCTCTCCAAATCTCGTTTCTGAAAATGGTGAACTCTCTTTTTTCTGACTACATTCAAAATCCTGCTTTGCCTTATTATTGGAATCCAATTTTTTGGTCACTTGCTATATTTCAGTAATTATATACATACTACCCAAATGAATCCTCATGAAGGCTGTATCAATACTGACATTATTTCCCCTATTCTTCATTTTATAGATGATGTCATTAAGCTTCAGAAGTGGAGACAGGATTTGACTCCAAGCTATTCTGCAAATCTCGTTTGAATTAATCAACAGTGAACTGATCAGATTCTCCTCTATCTTTTTATTAATTTAATTTTTATTTCATATCAGAGTATAGTATGGATTTACAATATGTGTTAGTTTCAGGTATATATATAGCAAAGTGATTCAGTTACACATATATTAATATATACACCCATTCTTTTTCAGATCTTTTTCCATATTATTACAGAATATTGAGTAGAGTTCCCTGTGCTATTGAGTAGGCCCTTGTTGATTATCTATTTTATATGTAGTCAAACACACTTTTTAAAAATAACAGCTTTATTTAGATATAAATCACATACCATATGATTCACCTTTTTTTAAAGTATATTATTCAACAGTTCCTAGTGTATTCACAGAGTTGTGTAACCATCTCAATACCTAACTCCAGAATATTATCATCACCCGCAAAAGAAATTATTTTTCTATTACCAGTCACTTCTCATTCCCTCAACCCCAACCATTGATTCCATTAATCTGTTTTATCTCTCTACCAATTTTCCTATTCTGGATACTTCATATAAATGGAATCGTACAATATGTGCACTCTTGTCTTTTTATTTGTTTTTATTAATTTTTAAATTTTGTATTGTAATACAGCTGATTAACAATGTTGTGATAGTTTCAGGTAAGCAGCAAAGGAACTCAATCATGCCTCCATCCTCCCCCAAACTCCCTCAACATGTGGCTTTTTGTGTCTCACTTTTTCACACATACCCAATATTTTCAAGATTCATCTATTTTGTAGCACAAATCAGTACTTCACTTGGTTTTATGTCTGAATAATATTCCATTGTATGGATAAACCACATTTAGTTTATTCATTAATCATCAATGGATGACTATTAGATGGTTTCTATTTCTTTGATGTCATAAATAATGTACCATGCACATTCATATATAAGTTTCTGTGTAGATGTATTTTCAATTTTGTGAGTATATACCCAGGAGTGAAATTTCTGGGTCATATGATAAACTTCTGTTTAATCTTTGAGGAACTGTCAAACTGCTTTTTACAATGAATATACCATTTTATAATTCCTTTTTTTTTTTTTTTTTTGTATAAAGAATTTACTGGTTTCCTAAGCCAGAAACAAAAACACTAAAAACTAAACACTACAGAGGCAGCAGGTGTGACTTACTGTATTTCTGGCTATTTTACATTGCCATCAGAAACATATGAGGGTTCCAGTTTTCCCACATCCTAACCAACACTTATTATTCTTATCTTTTTCATGATAGTCATTTCAACAAGTGAAATGGCATCTTGATTTATATTTATCTAATAACTAATGATGACGTGGCAAGAATACACAGAAGAACTATACAAAAAAAGATCTTAATGACCCAGATGGCCATGCTGGTATGATCACTTACCTAGAGCCAGACATCCTGGAATGTGAAGTCACATGGGCCTTAGGAAGCATCACTATAAGCAAAGCTAGTGGAGGTGATGGAATTCCAGCTGAGCTATTTCAAATCCTAAAGTTGATGCTGTGAAAGTGAAGCATTCAATATGCAAGCAAATTTGGAAAACTCAGCAGAGACCACAGGACTGGAAAAGGTCAGTTTTCATTCCAATTCCAAAGAAAGGCAATGCCAAAGAATGCTCAAACTATTGCACAATTGCACTTATCTCACACATTAGCAAAGTAATGCTCAAAATTTTCCAAGCCAGGCTTCAACAGTATGTGAACTGAGAACTTCCAGATGTTTAAGCTGGATATAGAAAAGACAAAAGAACAAGATATCAAATTGCCAACATCTGTTGGATCATAGAAAAAGCAACAGAATACCCCGTATTTCTGCTTTATTGACTATGCCAAAACCTTTGACAGTGTGGATCACAACAAACTGTGGAAAATTCTTCAAAAGATGGGAATACCAGACCACCTGACCTGCATTCTGAGAAATCTGTATGCAGGTCAAGAAGCAATGGTTAGATCTGGACAGAGAACAACAGACTGGTTCCAAATTGGGAAAGGAGTACATCAAGGCTGTATATTGTCACCCTGATTATTTAACTTCTATGCAGAGATCTGCATTCAAATGGGTGTATCTTTCCTTTTCTCCTTTGCTTTTTGCTTCCCTTCTTTTCCTAGCTATTTGTAAGGCCTCCTCAGGCAGCCAGTTTGCTTTTTTGCATTTCTTTTTCTTGGGGATGGTCTTGATTCCTGCACGTACCTCCATCCATAGTTCATCAGGCACTCTATCAGATCTAGTCCCTTAAAACTATTTCTCACTTCCACTGTATAGTCATAAGGGATTTGATTTTTACAAACATTGGATACATTCCCCATGTTTTACAGTATATCCTTAAGCCTATCTTATGCTCAATAATTTGTATTTCCACTCCCCTCTTATTCTGCTCCCCCTGGTAACCAGTAGTTGGTTCTCTATATCTGTGTGTTTGTTTCTTTTGGGTTATATTCACTAGGTTCTTGTATTTTTTAGATTCCACATATAAGTGATACCATACAGTATTCATCTTTTTCTGACTTAACCTAAAGCCCTCCAAGTCCATCCATGTTGCTCCAAATGGCAAAATTTTGTTCTTTTTAATGGCTGAGTAGTATTCCATTGTGTGTGTGTATGTGTGTGTGTGTGTGTGTGTGTGTGTGTGTGTGAGATCTCCATCCATCTGCTGATGGACACTTGGGCAGTTTCTATATCTTAGCTGTTATAAATAATACTGCTATGAACATCGGGGTGCATGTATCTTTTCAAATTAGTGTTTTTGTTTGTTTGGATATATTCTGAGGAGTGGAATCACTGGGTCATACAGTAGCTCTGTTTTTAGTTTTTGGGAAACCTCTATATTGTTCTCCACAGTGGCTCCACCAATTTACATTCCCACGAACAGTGTATAACAAAACCATTAATTTTATATCCCAGATAAACATGGGATTCTACCAGAAGTCAGTGAGAACTGATAAAAAATACAGAGTTCTATGTCTGTAGCAAAATCAAACACACTAAAATTTTTCCCCATCGATCTATCATGTTGCCTCTTGGCCTCACACCACAAAGTGTCCACCATGGTTAAGGTACAGTGGGAACTCAGGGGAAGGAGAGAAGGAGCTGGTGACTGGAGAAAACTTGAGTGACGTCACCAGTGCAGCTGTACAAGCCAGTGCGTGTTGTGTTGGCTGAACTGTGGCCATACTCTCTGTAGGCTCAGCAACCCAATCATGATGACAGCACTATGACAGCATTTGCATTTGCAGCCGAACATAATCTTGCACTAGGAAGTTTAATTAATTAAGTTTAATCCTATCAAAATCTCAGGGCAAAAGCAGCCTAGCTTGATTTCTGCCCAGAGGGCAAAGTGTAGCAATGGGGACTTTCTTAACCAAATGATGTAAGAAGCGCTGAAGGAGAACTGTGCCGCCTTGTCAATGTCGTGGTTTGATTTAACCAGGACCTAAAGCAATGGTCAAGGAACTGGGTACTGGCTCTAAATGTGTCAGGAAAAGGAGGTATGAGGTACTTAGTACAGAGGGAACTGATTTTGAAAAGAATCTAGGCATGATACAGCATTACACATTCAGGGAGCTACTCAAACAAGGGTTGGAGTTTACTAGAGCCTGGTACATTTCTATTTCTCTCTGAAAAAATAAAACAAAAACAAACAACCCACTGACATGGTGCTTATTTTTTTACTGAGCCCTTTTGATCTAGGTTGTATCTTTGCAAGAGGCCCCACTAGACATTCTGTTATAGTTTATAGGACTGTTTGTGGGTATCAATTTCATGCTCTGGTCTAGAAAATCTCAATTAAGGTTTTTATAAATTGGGTGGTCTTATTCAAAAGGATACTGCCTTTTATCTTTAACAAAATAAATATTATACTTAGATAAATTTGAGATATTTATTATATTTATATACAGCTAGTTTGCTTTCATTTTGTAATTTGCACAGGCTCTAAAGAATAGTAAATTTTGACTTCTAATCAACCCTCAGTTTTAAAATAGGAAGTAAACTGAGAGGATTATTTGCCTTTGGAAGAAGAAAGGAAGTCTTTGCCATTACTGTATCTATGAATTACTGTTTTTTAAAATCTCACAGGAAGGACAGCATTCAGTTTTAAATTGTTAAGTAAGGACACCCTAAATCATGAACCACTTTTCATAGGCAATGTGATCTATGACATATTTGTGTGTGTGTGAAGTTGCTTCAGTTGTGTCTGACTCTTTGTGACCCTCTGGACTGTAGCCTGCCAGGCTCCTCTGTCCATGGGATTATCCAGGAAAGAGTACTGGAGTGGGTTGCCATTTCTTTCTCCAGGGGATCTTCCCAACCCTAGGGATTGAAACCATGTCTCCTACATTGGCAGGCAGGTTCTTTACCACTAGCACCACCTGGGACGCTCCATGACATAATTAAAGGCAGTAATTTTATTATTCTCTATTAGAGAAAAGTCCACCCTCCTCTTAACGTTCAACATGAATGAATCAGAATATTTTTTATGTGAAGCCATAACGTCATAACGAGAGAAGTAAACCATAATGAGAGAAGTAATGGGTCTCTGGCTTCTCTTGCATGTGAGCTGAGTATATCTACTTGTTCTAGACTGAAGTAGTATGGTGCAATCACACCCAGTTTGCAAGATTCACTGTTTCTTGAAAGAGCTGGTTTTAGGACACCTTTCCCTTTAAGGAGTTGTGGCTTTCAGTTAATTGCATGGGTATGGTTTTTCCCACAGGACGCTACATTTTGCATCTTTCTCCTTTGTCCCTGGGTGTCTTTCCCATTCCTGGAAGGCTGCCTGGAAAGGAGGGCATTGTAGGAACCACAGCAGCCTGTACTTCCACAGTTTTGTTTCTCTGAAGAAGGTCAAGGTCAGTTTCTGGCTGTAAAATGTAGAAGCTGACCTACAAACCAAGAGAAAGTACCAGCTCTACGACTGGTCCAGGAAACTCTAATCTTAATATTTCAAAGATATGCATGCTTGATAAACTTTTAAACATCACCTAGGTCAAGGAGTGCATTCTGTGGTGACTACTTTGCATGGTTCTACAGTGCTTTGTACTTTGAAAATGACGGAATCAATGGAAGAAAAGATTAGAATCATACAAGCAGAATTTTCTGCTGCATCACAGAACATGTTGGTCAGCAGTGGAAGGTGAAAATATGTCCTGCTTTACCTAATAAAGTCTTCAAAATGCAGCATGATTATTTGTTTAAAGAAGCTTTCACATAAGTACAGTAACTTAGGAATGTTCAAAAGACCATTGGTTAGTTTAGTTTAGTTTAGTTTTGTTTTGTTTTGCTCTGCCAGTTGTTTTTGCAATTTATTTGCTGCTTCAGCTGTATGTGCTAGAGAATGCATAAATTATGTTATGCCTTCTTCCTGGGGAAATCAAGTCATTTTGAGAGTTACAGAGATTCTCAAACACTTTTGGTTGTGACATGCCCAAATCGCCTAATTTGCATAGCAGCCTGGAATCAAGGGGAAGGATGCTCAGAGAGGTAGAGCTGCTTCCCATGAGCTGGAGAACAAAGAGCCTTTACATTTTTGTACACTTAAATTCCACTTGTAGGTACCCTGGTTGATCTATTTAGAGCTACTTTACTGGCTTATCTGCGCAGTCTAGATACCCATCACCCACAGTCAATTGTCACATTTTAGAGTTGAACAGAACCTAAGAAAACCTTCGGAGCGACCATCAAATTCACAGATAAGACAACCTAGGAAGAAATCAAAACATGATAAAGTGGGGCAGGAAGGGGATTTTGGAAACAGAACAAGGTCTGAATCTTGGGGTTTCTGTTTAGTACATCTGTAATCTTAGCCATGCTACTAAGCCCCATGGAATCTCAACTACAAAACAGGGAAATTCTATTTACTTTGCTATAACATTTTAAGATTAGAAATAGTACATGTGTGCCACACGCCACATACCTAGCATGGTGTGGGGCGCATAATTAATTGCTAACTTGCTTAGTGACTTTCCCAGTCTTTAGTGCAAGATAGAAAGTGTGAATTAGAATTCTACACCTAGCTCCTAGCTCAGTGCATTCATATATGTGATATCTTGGATATTTTCAAAATAGTTTGACTTATGTTAAATAGGAGATTTGTATTCCCCTCACTAAATTTGGGTGCTGAAACCTTAACCCCAAAGTGATGATTTTACAAAGTGGGGCCTTTGGGAAGTAATCAAGCTTAGGAAAAGTCATGAGGGTAGAGTCCCTGTGATGAAATTATTGTCCTCATAAGGGAAAGAAAAGGCTTCCCTGGTGACTCAGTGGTAAGGAATCCACCTGCCAATGCAGAAGACACAGGTTTGATCCCTGGGTTAGGAAGATCCCCTGGAGAAGGAAATGGCAACCTGCTCCAGTATTATTCTTGCCTGAAAAATCCTGTGAACAGAGGAGCCTGGCGGACTATAGTCCATAATGTCACAAAGAGTCAGACATGACTTAGCGACTAGACCACCACCAGCACCATAACAGGAAGAAGAGATTGGAATTATCTTTATCATGTGAGGAGATGCAGTGAGAAGGCAATCATCTGCAAACCAGAAAGAAGACCTTCACCAGGTACCATATTAGCTGGCACCTTGGTTTTGGATTTCTCAGCCTCCAGAACTGTGAGCAATAGATGACTATTGTTTAAGAAACCTAATTAATGGTGTTTTGTTATAGCAGCCCAAGCTGACTAATACACTTTACATCTACATGCTGAAGTTTCCTAATGGTGTTATTACTCACTAGGTTAGTGGTTATCAACATCCATCTCACTGTAGCAAGTATACCCAAGATGAAGGAGATTTTTTGGTAAGAATCTCCAAAGCCACCAGAATTTGGAGTGCACTTACAGTTTTCGGAGTGTTTTCACAGACTTAGAACCTCTGAGTAAGGAATTGCAACTATCCATGTTTTCGCCACCCTTGATACATGGATGAGGCAGCCTCAGTCAAAGAAGCTAAGGATGGTCAAGGCTTATTGCCTCTGCATGACAGGACTCAAAGAGAATCTGCCCCAAGTCCTGTGTTTTCACTGCTCAAAATGTTTCACTGCTGGATTTTGCAGTTGCCTCTGTAAAAGATAAAGATTCCTCCCATGGACAGAGGAACCTGGCAGGCTACATACAGTCATGGGGTCTCAAAGAGTAGGACATGACTTAGCGACAAACAATAACAACTAGATGAAGATCTGATGGTTCAGACTCCTAACTGCACACAGCAAATTAGGATTCAAGTGATTGGAGAAGGTATAAGACCCACAATGATGGTGGAGTAGGCAGTTATGATAGCAGCATGGCAGAAGCAAGCCCAGGAGGAAGCTGCAGGGCAGGGAACCAAGAAGAGTATGAGCTGAAGGCTTCCCCAGATGTTTTCAAGCCACCCTGGATTACTGTAATTTGCTAAATGAATACTGTGATTTGAGGCCTCTGCAAAGTGGCAAGATGCCACCTAACAGTATCAGAGCACATGTTAGGCATAGACGAAGTCTTTCTAGTGTTTTGCTAAGTTGAGAGAGTGTTTTACTAAGTGTTACTGAGCTCTTCATTAAACTAAAAACTTGAAGTGTTGGATCAAAAAATAAAAGTTGAAGTGATCAGTTCAACCAATATGTGTGATATTTGTGACAACCTGAATTGATACATGCTAAAATCATCAGGATAACTGACGTCACGTAAAGTTGCTAAGTTTATTTACCTTGTTTCGAAGACAGAGAAGTTATAAAAATATAAGGGATTAATATTAATATCAAAGAAGATTACAGAAACTGATCCACATATATTTAGCTTTGTAGGGTCTTTAAAACATGGGCTGAATTTACCAAAAATAGCTATGCCATTAAAAATAGAGGACTGATCCGGTGAAACTTGCCTTCAGCAGGAATTGGTACAGGCCCCATCGTTCTGAAGAGCACTAATTTTTGATTCTTCAGCAAATCACTTGTTCTTTTTAGACAATTTGTTTCTCATTTATGAAAGACTGAACTAGTCTTTGGCTTAGCATTTCATTTAAATTACTTAATAGAACAATCTAGGTACTAAATGGGTAAAAATAGTTTCAGTTTATTGGACGTGTACTATATATCAGATATTCTTCTGGATGCTAGCTGTGTGCACACACATGTGCATTGTCCATGAACTACACTACAGCCAGTTCAGTTCAGTTCAGTCACTCAGTTGTGTCTGACTCTTTGCAACCCCATGAATCGCAGCACACCAGGCTTCTCTGTCCATCACCATCTCATGGAGTTCACTCAAACTCATGTCCATCAGGTTGGTGATGCCATCCAGCTATCTTCATCCTCTGTTGTCCCCTTCTCCTGCTGCCCCCAATCCCTCCCAGCATCAGAGTCTTTTCCAATGAGTCAACTCTTCTCATGAGGTGGCCAAAGTACTGGAGTTTCAGTTCAGCATCATTCCTTCCAAAGAACACCTGGTTGGATCTCCTTGCAGTCCAAGGGACTCTCAAGAGTCTTCTCCAATACCACAGTTCAAAAGAATAAATTCTTCAGTGCTCAGCCTTCTTCACAGTCCAACTCTTGCATCCATACATGACTACTGGAAAAACCATAGCCTTGACTAGATGGACCTTTGTTGGCAAACTAATGTCTCTGCTTTTCAATATGCTATCAATATGCCAGCAAATTTGGAAAACTCAGCAGTGGCCACAGGACTGGAAAAGGTCAGTTTCATTCCAATCCCAAAGGCAATACCAAAGAAGGCTCAAACTACTGCACAATTGCACTCATCTCACATGCTAATAAAGTAATGCTCAAAATTCTCCAAGCCAGGCTTCAGCAATACGTGAACCGTGAACTTCCAGATGTTCAAGCTGGTTTAGAAAAGGCAGAGGAATCAAATTGCCAACATCTACTGGATCATGGAAAAAGCAAGAGAGTTCCAGGAAAACATCTATTTCTACTTTATTGACTATGCCAAAGCCTTTGTGTGGATCACAATAAACTCTGGAAAATTCTGAAAGAGATGGGAATATCAGACCACCTGACCTGCCTCTTGAGAAACCTATATGCAGATCAGGAAGCAACAGTTAGAACTAGACATGGAACAACAGGCTGGTTCCAAATAGGAAAAGGAGTACATCAAGGCTATATATTGTCACCCTGCTTATTTAACTTATACGCAGAGTACATCATGAGGAATGCTGGACTGGAAGAAGCACAAGCTGGAATCAAGATTTCCGGGAGAAATATCAATACTCTCAGACATGCAGATGACACCACCCTTATGACAGAAAGTGAAGAGGAACTAAAAAGCCTCTTGATAAAAGTGAAAGTGGAGAGTGAAAAAATTGGCCTAAAGCTCAACATTCAGAAAACCAAGATCATGGCATCTGGTCCCATCACTTCATGGGAAATAGATGGAAAGAGTGGAAACAGTGTCAGACATTTTTTTTGGGGGGGGGGGGCTTCAAAATCACTGCAGATGGTGACTGCAGCCATGAAATTAAAAGATGCTTACTCCTTGGAAGGAAAGTTATGACCATCCTAGACAGCCAGGCCAAGTGAGTAGTAAAAGTCTCATTTTGTATTAGGTGGAACTGAGATGCAGTTTGTTTGGTGATTGGCTTAGATTAGAATCCTGTCTGCTTGTAAATCCTATCATCTTTAATCTTTATACACATTCTGATATATAGAGGTGTAGAGATATTTGACAGTCAAGCCAGTTTAAAAAAACAGTACTTTTCACTCATTTATTCTATAACTACTGATCAAATTTTATGTTCCAGGTACTATTATAAGCACTGCGTCTATGTTGATGAACACAACCAACAGGGGGCCCCTATTTGGGCTTTTACCATTCTATAGAGGAGTTTTACTTTGCCTATAAAGGTCAGTATAGTCAAAGTTATGGTTTCCCCAGTAGTTATGTATGGATGTGAGAGCTGGACAATGAAAAAGGCTGAGCGCTGAAGAATTGATACCTTTGAGCTGTGGTGCTGGAAAAGACTCTTGAGAGTCCCTTGAACTGCAGGAGGTCAAACCAGTCAATCCTAAAGGAAATCAACCCTGAATATTTATTGGAAGCACTGATATTGAAGCTGAAACTCCAATACTTTGGCCACCTGATGCAAAGAATCAACTCATTGGAAAAGACCCTGATTCTGGGAAAGACTGAAGGTGGGAGGAAAAGGAGGCAACAGAGGATGAGATGGTTGGGATGGAATCACTGACTCAATGGCTATGAGTTTGAGCAATTTCCAGGAGAAGGTGAAGGACAGGGAAGCCTGGCATGCTGCAGTCCTTGGGGTCACAAAGAGTCAGACACCAATTAACAACTGAACAGCAAGATCATGAGAGTCACAGGTACACAGTTTCCAGGAACTGACTTTTTTTATTGAAGCTGAAACTCCAATACTTTGGCCACCTGATGCAAAGAATCAACTCATTGGAAAAGACCCTGATTCTGGGAAAGATTGAAGGTGGGAGGAAAAGGAGGCAACAGAGGATGAGATGGTTGGGATGGAATCACTGACTCAATGGCTATGAGTTTGAGCAATTTCCAGGAGAAGGTGAAGGACAGGGAAGCCTGGCATGCTGCAGTCCTTGGGGTCACAAAGAGTCAGACACCAATTAACAACTGAACAGCAAGATCATGAGAGTCACAGGTACACAGTTTCCAGGAACTGACTTTTTTTGCTTAACATTTTTAACATTGTTAATAATTAGCAGAAAATTAAACATCTCTGAGTATTGTTTTACTTTGGGGAATGTGAACTAATTGAGTTAACAATCAATAATTAATAATAATAACTGATTAATAATAAAATTTTGACCCCCACTATGTTTTCTTTCATTTCAAAATATCACTTAGTAACTTCTATTATTTATTGTCCTAGGTGCAGACTAATGAGATTTGTGGCTGCTAATGTATCTTAGCTCAGTCTGTCAACCTCTCTGCCTTATTCATGCTGAATTTTGTCGAATCTTAAACTTACTGCGGTTTCTCCTCATTCATTACTAACTCCAACCTGGCATTGATGCACCTGTTTCTATTTTAAATGAATCTCAAAATGGAAGATAATCATGTTCAATTTCCACTCTTTCTGAGAGTGGAAAACTTTCAGTCAAGTGGAGAGCTTCGCTGTAGAATTTTCAATTTCCTTTAAATAGAGCTTAATAAGTAGACTTGCCCAGATGTGCCTGAGAAAGAGTGTGAAAAGATAAAGATCAAACTAAAGGCACTAATGAAGCCAAGAAGAGTTGCTATTGTTCTAGACTCTTAGATCCATGCTGCAAAATGAAATGCTTGACTGACAAAGATTTAGGTGCCTGCCTTTCTTGATAAAGGTTAACACAATGAGTTGACACAATTGTGCAAAAGTGCCTTCCTGCAGTGCCAAATGAAACAACAAGAAATACTTCCTGACCGACGTTGCCCTGACAAATCCAATTCAATAATCTATAAAATTCTGAAGCTAATACAAATTACCCCTGAGACTGAGAAATGAAATGAGCTGAGACAAATGTTGCCTTCTCTTGATGCTTTCAGGTTTTGACTCTCTTTCGGATATCAGATTGTGGTAGTGTCAATGTTTCCATTATGAACTCAGCTCTTTCTCAGATTTTCATTCTTCTATTTATCTCGTTTTACTTATAGCCTAAGTCCCGGGGAGGTGAGAGTGATGGGAGAAGCCTCACACTCAGACTGTGTAAAAGGGAAGGTCATTTAAATAAAACTTTCTGTAGCCCAAGTTCCTGACTTGTAGGTTAGAGGTGATAATGCCACCTTTCCCAAATGTAAGGAGTGACTTCAAAGTGTGGAGACCATTGTCATTACATTAGAATAGGTGACTCACACTGGGTGTACTTCCAGGATGCGGAGTTAGTACGTCCTGTCTTTCTTTCCATGTTGGCAGAGCAGAGTTCTCCTCCTCACCCTCCCTGACTTCAAAGGAAATGTTATATTCCTGTCTTCTCCTAGTTTCAGATGAGGTGGAATTAAAGAACTTAGGGAGATGAGCTCTCTCCTTTCTAGAAAAAAATGTAATATATTGAAATATATAACATATACAAAAACTTATCTAGATGTCTCTATGAGGATTGCTATATAAATCTCATCTACATGTCTTTATATAAAAACATATAAGACACATAGAGAAACTTATTCATATATATATATGCATATGTGCTAAGTTACTTCAGTCATGGCTAACTCTTTGTGACCCTATGTACTGTAGCCCGCCAGGCTCCTCTGTCCATGGGATACTCCAGGCAAGAAAACTGGAGATGGCTGCCATGCCCTTCTCCAGGGGACATTCCCAAACCAGGGATGAAACCCACATCTCTATGTCTGTTGCATTGGCAAGAGGGTTCTTTATCACTAGCACCACCTGGGAAGCCTACCTATATACGTACTTGAAATTTGGGAAAATAAGGCAGCAATCCAGTTTTATGGCAGAAAGCGAAGAAGAACTAAAGAGCCTCTTGATGAAAGTGAAATAGGAGAGTGAAAATGTTGGCTTAAAATTCAAAATTCAGAAAACTAAGATTCGTGGCATGTGGTCCCATCACTCCATGGCAAATTGATGGAGAACAATGGAAACAGTGATAGACTTTACTTTGGGGGCTCCAAATCCCCGCAGATGGTGACTGCAGCCATGAAATTAAAAGATGCTCGCTCCTTGGAAGAAAAGCTATGACCAACTTAGACAGCATATTAAAAAGCAGAGACATTATTTCGCCAACAAAAGTCTATCTAGTCAAAGCTATGGTTTTTCCAGTAGTCATGTATGGATGTGAGAGGTGGACTATAATGAAAACTTAACAGCAAAGAACTGATGCTTTTGAACTGTGGTGTTGGAGAAGACTCTTCAGAGTCCTTTGGATTGCAAGGAGATACAACTAGTCCATCTTAAAGGAAATCAATCCTGAATATTCATTGGAAGGATTGGTGCTGAAGCTGAAACTCCAATACTTTGGCCACCTGATGCGAAGAACTGACTCATTGGAAAAGACCCTGAGGCTGGGAAAGACTGAAGTCAGGAGGAGAAGGGGACGACAGAGGATGAGATGGTTGGATGCCATCACTGACTCAACGGACATGAGTTTGAGTAAGCTGTGGGAGTTGGTGATGGACAGGGAAGCGTAGCTTGCTGCAGCCCATGGGGTCGCAAAGTCAGACACAACTGAGTGACTGAACTGAACTGAATCCAGTTTTCATTGTAGAAGAAAGAATGCTTAATTCTGAGTTTGAAAACTTGGATACCTCCCAGTTGTGGGAACTTGAGAAGCAACATGAAATCTCTAAACCCAGATTGGTTTCCTCAGTGATGCACTAACTTCTGTCATACTGACCAGGTTGTAAGAATGAAATAAAGTAATATATGTGAAAGTGATTTGAAACCTGTGATTCCCTATACAATGGTCAAGTATTATATCACCTGTTTTTACTTGCTTGCACTGGTCACCATCTTAGCTTATGTATCTTAGAGCCATATATGGATTTCTACAGAATTTATTTTGGAAGCCAGAGGTGAATGTGATTTGATCTATAAAAATACTTATTTTGTGTGTAACATTTACAGCTAAAGAAGTAAAATCATGCATTTCTGTGAATATGTATGGAAGAATGTGTGCAAATGAAGTAGGAAAAAGGAAGATTAGCATGAGGCCCTACTCAAGGGAGTCATTTCACATTTTAGGGTGAAAAGTGCAAGTCACAGGAGAAGCCCGTTCATAGCTGTGGACGTAAACTGCCATCAGCTGTGCTGGCTTTTATCACCTGTTCACTCTGCTGTTCTATGAGAGCCATGGAGACTCTTGGCATGTACCTGTAGCAAACTGGAATTTGGATCTTTGTTGGCTTAGAGTGTAAAGAATCTTCCTACAGTGAAGGATACCTGGGTTGGGACAGTCCACTGGAGAAGAGAATGGCAACCACTTCAATATTCTTACGTGGAGAATTCCATGGACAGAGGAACCTCGTGGACTAAAGTCCATGGGGTTGCGAAGAGTCAGACATACTAAGCAACTAACATTTTCACTTTGTTATCAATATATTGGCAAACTGAAATGACCTCAATGAAACTGAACACTGAGGCAGAGTAACTGATCTGAGCTGATTTGGGTTCACCCCCTAAACATCAGGATTAGTACTAATCTTCATGGCTGAGTTAGTGCACATCACACTTGATTCACTAGTAGACATACAAGGCTGTATCCCCTGGCATCACTATCACACTTTTCGAGTGTTCAGCTTTGCTCCAAAACATTCACTTCAGCTTACTTTTTTTTCCTTCTTTGGCTGAAGACACCAGGTATGTTTACTTGCACATGTACAGTCTGCACAGTGTGAAGAGCCTGCAGGCTACTCTCATCCCTGATGTTTCCTTGTTACACCCAGGCACCATCCACAAAGGCAAGTTCCATGTTCTTCTCCAAGGCCCTGTTCAGAAGGCCAAGTGCCACTGGCCTCTTAGGTTCTGCTTTGCAAACAGGGCTGCTGGTTGGCACCACATTTATGTGCTGATGTGTTTGCTGGAGTTTTGGAGGTTGCATTTCTCAACCATGATTTCTGGATTTTATACTACGTGTATGGTTAGGACTTGTAGCAAAGAAGAATTATTGGTATTTTTTATAGTTCTGAACTGCTTCCTTCAAAATCCAATTGCATATTAATATTACTCAGGTACTATATGTCTTAGCTTGTTGCATTCTCTGTTCTAAATATTTTGATAAATCTTCTATGAAAGGAAATAGCTAAAACATTTCTGCAATAGATAAGTGTCGAGAGACCACCAGAATAAATTTGTGGCATTTTCCTGCCAAGCCAAAATGTACCAAGATGTGGCATATGAAAAGTTTAATTGAGATTGAATGGAGTCATTTTAAAATTAGCAGAACAGCAGCAAGTAATAAAACTGGGGCAACATTTTGGCACATATTCTGGTGTTCACATATTCACAAGTCTACCTTTCACTTGCTGAAATGGCAAATGGAACCTATATCTATGATATATTCATCGTGTTCATGTTTCCTAGAACCCAAATTCAGGTCCAAGTACGCTTGGTTAAGCCTTACATCTCAGTGAGAAATAAGTCATATTTTCAAATATTCCCAGGTCAGAAATTTTGTATAACATTTATAAAATGAATCTCTATTTCATCTGTGATTAAAATGCGGTGGAAATTTTCAGAAAGGGTACATTCTACCTCAACATTTATGGATAGAATTTCTGGAATGCTGGTACATACCTTAAGAAATATTTCTTACAAACATTTAACATGTATGCATTTAGAAGAATTTTGATAGTGGCAGTATCAGATATTAAGAGAAAAAATATACATAAAGATGTAATATTTTTCTGTTGACTTAATATCAATTTTAGAAATGTTTTATACAGACTTATCTTTCAAGTGACATACAAGTCATTTTTTCAGAATGTGATAAACCTCTTTTCCTCTTTGTACATTTTCCTTGCAAAAACCTATGGTGGATACAAATTGCTTTTGTTATGAAAAACCATATTTAATAGTCATAAAATTTGATAAAATTTCAAGAAATATCTAACACAAGACCAATGCATCTTCATACAATGAGTTAATATCCAACCATTAAAACTCATAAGAGAATATCTATGACATGGAAAATACAAATAGTATATGATAAAGGCCTATTGCAAAATGGTCAAAAATATATTTTGAAGGAAAACAATGTGTACACATAAAGAAAAACACACAGTGAAATATTACCTGTCATTGTCTTTGAGTGAAAGAAATACGGATTCTTTTATTCTTTTTGAAACTTTTCTATATTTTCCAAATTTCTCTGAGAATTGTATATGATTTTATAAGCAAGGAATACATATACTTTAAAATTAATATGTAGTACTTATATAGATCTTTTAAAATTCTATGTTTAACAGGCATGACACAAGGAGTACATGAGATCTTTGTTTAGGATCAGCATAAGCGAATGCACAGAAATGTAAACCAGCACATTGCATTTTGTGAATGGCAGATCTGTAGATCTGAAGAGACAGACGGCCAGAGCATTGGATGCTCTAAATCAAACTAAGAAATGTAAACTCTCTATAGGCTGACCATACAGACTGGTTTACCTGAGAGCCCCATCGTAGCCCTGTTGTAGAAGCAGAATTGTTATTGGCATCCTCCTTTATTATCAAAATTGTTTAGGTTTTGATGCTAAATTATGCAATCAACTTATATAGCTGCTGCTGCTGCTGCTGCTAAGTAGCTTCAGTTGTGTCCACTCTGTGCAACCCTGTAGACAGCAGCCTACTGGGCTCCCCCTAGGAAGGCTTATATACCACTGAAGACTTATTTCTAGGAAACTGACACAAACAGATTTACACTTTGGAAAGAGATACTTGGTTACACTGTGAAAATGTATTTTGGGGGGGGGCATGCAAGTGTGTGAGTGGGGAGATCCTGTAAGATACATAGCAAAGTTAATGGGAATTAAGTAGTAGGGTAAGTGTGGAGGGACAGGAGAGAAATTCATATGGAAGAGCACGTTGAGACATTCATATAAGAGATGCTTTAAGCAGAGGTATTTATTTTTTCTTTTTAATGTCAGTTGTAGGAAGTTCTAGAATAGCACTGTCCAATAAAACTTTCTGCCTTGATGAAAATATCTGTATTTGTGACATCCAATATGGTAACCATTAGCCATATGTGGGTAGTGACAAATTTAAACAGTTTTAAATGAAATTAAATTTTAAATAATTTACATTTGAAAAGTTCTATGTCTCTCGACCAGACAATGTACTTTTAGTTTTTATCCATAATGAGAGAAAGACATGGCCTGGAGTGGTATCTTTGTTGGACACAACTGAGTAACTGAACAAAACAATTAGACATAGGACTTGTCAATGCATTTGGCCTACAGAGTAGCCCAAATATATAAGACCAGTGTCCCCTGCCTTTTGGACTTCCTTTGCATTAAGGCTACCACAGTGAATTAAGTAGAGTTTCTTGTGCTATACAATATGCTCTCATTAGCTATCTATTTTATGCATCATGCAATGTAATTAGTAATGTAATGAGGATGAGATGGATAGCATTGCCGACTCAATGGATATGAGTTTGAGCAGCCTTAGAGATGGTGAAGGACAGGCAAGCTTGGTGCTGCAGTCCTTGGGGTTGCAAAGAGTTCATATGACTTAGTGACTGAACAACAACAATGTAACAATAAATAGAATATATGTGTCAATCCCAAGAGAAAAGAGAAGGGTACCATCTTTAAGAGATTGGCAGTGACACCCAGGAGAGGGTTTTGGTTAAGTGGTCAAAAAAATTCAGAGGGTCAAGAAGGGAATGATTAACAATAATCAAAGTTCTTGTGCTGTAGGACATTCAGGTAAAATGGAAACATTCTGGAAGGATTGAAGTTAGGACATCTAGAGGTAGGGAGACATTTGGAGGTTAACTGAAAAGTCTAGGTCTTGGAGAGTTAATTGGTATCTGAATTAGGATAATGCTGAAGTGAGAGAGTTCAGAAATAAAAGCAGTGGGATTTGAGGCCTAATTCAAGGTGCTGGGAGACAAGGGGGTAGGATTCTAAACTAAACGATGTTGTTGGTAAAAAGGCAAAGTTATGCTTTTCCTCTAAGACAGAAGCTGTAGTCTCTATGAAGGTTGAAACACAAACACTCAGCCCCATCCCACACCCAACCCCCGTGCCCCAATCCTTAAGGAACTGTACAGTAGATTTCTTGGTGAAGCTACTTTCTTAAGAATTGATGGCGTGTGACAGTCAGGAAGGAAATCTGTCTCATGAGTTCGGGGAACTGCTGTTGCTTTTTTTTCCCTTCTTTGATGCTATCAGAAAGAACCTGGAGGTTTGTTTTTCGTTTCAGCTGGGCAACTGCAACAAAGGCCCATAGATGAAAGAAAGGTGGCATTCAAGAAAGGAAGAGAGAACCAAAACATCCTCTCTTCATTCCTTCTCCAATTAAAAAAGAAAAAAAATATTGAAGAAAAACTCAGAAGTTTACTTTAGGGCTGGAAAGATGCAAATAGGTCTATGTTTATCTATAAACTGCTTTTGGGGTGGGGGGGGGGCAACATGATGTGCTGAAGCAAACAACTGAACAGATTGTCCACCCAGCAGACTTGGGTTCTAACGCTGGGTCTATTGTTAACTAACTCTATGATCTTGGTGTATACAGCATTTAACTCTTCCAGGTAACAGTTACTGATTAAACTAGATTAGTGTTCAAGTTTATGTTTTTCAATTTTAAAATTCTGTTAGTATAAAGGCCAAGTTAAAACGATATCTGTGCTAAAATAAATCTGGATGTATGCAACTGTGCTAAATTTTGTTGATCTGTGTCTCAAAATTTCATTCACTGCTTCAATGGACACATTTTAAGTGATTTTAATGGCTGTGTTGGCCCTCCACGTAGGAAATCAATGTTCAAATAGATGCTGCTGCTTTGCTGTGCACTGACTCTTGGCAACCCCATGGACTATAGCCCACCAGGTTCCTCTGTCCATGGCATTTTCCAGGCAAGAATACTGTTAAAAATAGATACTACAGAGATGAAGTGAGCTTTGCAAAGTTAACAAAACATAAAATACATAAGGAGTTATTTTCAAATTAGAAAAAAATAATGAGGTTGTGTCTAGGCTGAGAATATGACATTTCAGTTCAAGAAAATATTGAAGGCTTCTTAATGGTGCCCAGAGGGATGGACAGTGTTGTCAGTTAAAGAACGGAATATTAATACTTTTCATGATTGATTTCAGTGTTTATTCAAAAGAAATAAAGAAAGAAGGAGAGATAGAAATGAAGGAGGTAGGGAAGGAGGGGGAGAGAGAGAGAGAAGCAAAAAAAAGGAAGAAAGAAAATGAAATTGGTTGCTTATTGTTGCAAGAAAACTTTGTGTGGTAGAATGTAATAGAATTTCAGTCCTTAATTGTCCAGTAGCTGTGTGGCCTTGGACAAGTAATCATATCTCTGGGACACCAGTTCCTTGTCAGTAGAATGAGGGGTTTGGGCCAGAACCTTTTAAAAAGTCCCTTTCAACTCTATGGTGTTACAACATCAACGCTGTAACTCACACGGCCCAGGACTATTGGTTGGTGTTGTTCAGCAAAGAGCAAAGTGTAGTATTAGAACAAAAGTCTTCTATTTTTTTATTTTCATGCATATATTCAGTTGCAGGAAACTGTTTGCAACAGACTGAGGTGGGGAAAAAAAGTTTTACAGTTAATAATCCATTACTCCAGCTAAGCTGGTGGGTAGTGAGAATCACTAAATCTGCCGAGGGAGGGGTCATGAGGGTTCATCTGTTCTGTTCTCCCTGCTGCCCAGCTCCCACAACATCAGTTCTAGGAAGACGTGCTCATCTTTATGGAAAAAGACGTGCTCATATTTATGGAAAAAGACAAGCCTCCATTTCAGAGATGAGTGTGAGGGAGAGCTCAAAAATGCCTTGAGCCACTGAACCTGTTGACATTCATGTATTTTCTACAATTGCTAAGTGTTTAACAAATACTTATTATGAATAATTAGCTTTTTGTATTCATCTAGTTTGATTATGCCTTTGAAGCACAGAGGTGACTCTGCAATAGCAAGAAAAATATCTTGAAATTATCTTATTTTTTGGAGCAGGTTTGGTCAAGAACTTCGCCAACCATGTTTGAGATTTCCACGGATTACTTAACTCTGGACTGTCCTTACAGGCCGAGTGAGCGTACAGGAGCTCACTCTGTCTAGTTTCCCAGGGTGCACATTACTTACCTCTTGGTTTCATGTAAACACAGCTAAAATGATAGAGTGTGATGACTCCTCTTAGAATTGTTGTATTTTTTCCTTTTACTATAGAGATTTGCAAAACCCTTTGAGTGATACAGCAGTCAGGAGAAAAGCAGTGCTTTCTTTTAGTATTAAACCTTGTGGGACCTTAAATATCAGGTTTCAGGAAAAATGGGATGTTGTTTGTATTGCACCGTTCTTGACCTAGCCTAACGGTGTTAGCCTTGGTTCAGTCATAACTGCTTTTTTTCTTCTTGCATCTTGCATTACAGTATAGAACTTTCCCTTTTCTGGCACGGAAACATTTCAGCATCTTTGACTCTGGCACTATGACTATTCAGTATGGGCATTTCTTTGAAATGAGTGAAACAATCCTTTATCCACATTTTCTGACTACTTATTTCCTTTTACCGACATTTATTCCTTTACTAAAATGACTTTCCTAAACGTCACTCAAGACAAGGGATTGCACTTAGTCCTCATCCTCATGACCACTGTTCCAGTTGGGCTTGGCTGACCAACTCTTCCCTCTTGAAATGTTCCTTCTTTGATATGTCCAACATAATCACTCTGGTTCTTCCTAATTAATTTTTGTTGTTAATTTCCGGTTTCTTTCCTCTTCAAACTTGACAATTTTCTCTTGCCTTTTTTCCCCCCTAGACTGTGAACTCTTTCATATGGTCTCATCTATCATTTCTAGTCTAATAACTCAAAAACCTAAATCCCTTGCTCTGATTTGTTCTTAGTTTCACTCATGAGTTTCCAGTCTTTTTATATGTTTATAATTTGTGTAATTAGTGCGAGATGAAGTGGAAGTTAACCATGTTTCCAGTGAATGGACTGCATTGAAAAGTAACTAGTAGCTCTTATCTGTGGAGGCAGAAATTCACTTTGGAGCAGCTCTTTGCTTTCTTAAGTTATATAAATATAAGGCTAATATTTAATCTAATGGTATCTCTGAGTGATAGCCAAGTTATCTAAGTTAGAGATGTCAAGAGTGCTGTTTCATAGAGAAAAATAGTCTCAGGCATCAATATGGATACAACAGAGTTGGTCAAGAAATTAGCAGGTTTAGAATAAACAAGTGCCTTTAAAACCCCAAAACTTCTTAAAATCAATGTAAGAAAACAAAGCCTGAAGATTCTTTTTTTTTAAAAAACAAAATTCTTCTTTTAAAATTGTCTCAGAAAGAAATATCCAGTCCCAGAAATGCTTCAAATATTTAAAAAGAAATATTACCAATGGCCAATTGCCAGGCCATTGCAAAAAAGATCAAGGCATTGATGTCACTCATGAACACACAAGCAAAAATTCCAAACACAATATTGGCGAAGAGAATCTCAGACTCTGTTGAAAGGATGATATTTCACCAGTGTTGCTGGTGTGGCCTGTGGGAGGGTCAAATTCTGTATCTTCAATGTACTCATTTCTAGTCTGAGGGCTTTTCTGAAGCTGTAGAAGACTCTCTTTCTCCATGCATGAAGGCCAAACAACCAGAGAATTAACACTTTCCAAGAAGGATCATTAACACATAATTGATAGGTGGGGAGGGTTGGTTTATAACTATTCCAGTTTATCCCTCAGGTAGGATAACTCTAGGACCTGTGTCCACACCATTTCCCTGAGTTTCTTGGTCAGTGTAAGCTCTTGTCACCCACCATGGCAACAGGCTTGATAATCCACCCTCTGCTGGCTCCCTCTCCTTCCCTGCCTCATTTCTCCACCCTCCTTTCAGTTTCCTTCAATGTCCTAGTTAACTACTTGCAATCAAATCCTTGTCTCAGCGCCTGCTTCTCTGGAAACCCAAGCTAAGACAATAACCAAATTAGACTATGCCAAGAATTAAAAGTGATTTTAACACTCAAAAACCATTCCATTTAATCCATTACTTTCACAGAATGGAGAAAAAATATAGAATGAAAACACATACAGTAAAATATTCTCTAAGAACTAATACTTGTTCATGGTAATATATTTTTTATTAACAGACTGGGAATACAAGGGCATTCCTCAGTCTGATGAGTAGTAATGTATAGATTCTTAAAGGAAACATGATAATGAGTCATGAAATATTGAAATTGATTTTCTTACGATAGGAGACAAAGGTGTTTGCTTTCACTACTTCTATTCAACGTTGCACTAGAGGTCCTAGACAGTTACATAAAGCCAAAAAGAAAAATCATAAGGCTTGGTAAAAAGTAACAATTGTCACTGCTGCTGCTGCTAAGTCGCATCAGTCGTGTCCGACTCTGTGAGATGCCATAGACGGCAGCCCACCAGGCTCCTCTGTCCCTGGGATTCTCCAGGCAAGAACACTGGAGTGGGTTTCCATTTCCTTCTCCAGTGCATGAAAGTGAAAAGTGAAAATGAAGTCATTTAGTCATGTCCGACTCCTTGCGACCCAATGGACGGTAGCCCACCAGGCTCCTCCATCCATGGGATTCCCAGGCAAGAGTACTGGAGTGGGTTGCCATTGCCTTCTTCTAAACTGTCACTATTCACAGACAAAATAATTGTTGATATAGAAAATCCAGAAGAATGTGCATGTAAATTATTGAAATTTATGTGAATTTTGCAAGATCACTGGATATAGCGTTAAAATAAAATAAATTTCATTTCTATATACAAAAACCACATAATTAAAAAATAAAATTCAACAGAGTTGGTCAAGAAATTAGCAGGTTTAGAATAAACAAGTGCCTTTAAAACCCCAAAACTTCTTAAAATCAATGTAAGAAAACAAAGCCTGAAGATTCTTTTTTTTTAAAAAACAAAATTCTTCTTTTAAAATTGTCTCAGAAAGAAATATCCAGTCCCAGAAATGCTTCAAATATTTAAAAAGAAATATTACCAATGGCCAATTGCCAGGCCATTGCAAAAAAGGATCAAGACATTGATGTCACTCATGAACACACAAGCAAAAATTCCAAACACAATATTGGCGAAGAGAATCTCAGACTCTGTTGAAAGGATGATATTTCACCAGTGTTGCTGGTGTGGCCTGTGGGAGGGTCAAATTCTGTATCTTCAATGTACTCATTTCTAGTCTGAGGGCTTTTCTGAAGCTGTAGAAGACTCTCTTTCTCCATGCATGAAGGCCAAACAACCAGAGAATTAACACTTTCCAAGAAGGATCATTAACACATAATTGATAGGTGGGGAGGGTTGGTTTATAACTATTCCAGTTTATCCCTCAGGTAGGATAACTCTAGGACCTGTGTCCACACCATTTCCCTGAGTTTCTTGGTCAGTGTAAGCTCTTGTCACCCACCATGGCAACAGGCTTGATAATCCACCCTCTGCTGGCTCCCTCTCCTTCCCTGCCTCATTTCTCCACCCTCCTTTCAGTTTCCTTCAATGTCCTAGTTAACTACTTGCAATCAAATCCTTGTCTCAGCGCCTGCTTCTCTGGAAACCCAAGCTAAGACAATAACCAAATTAGACTATGCCAAGAATTAAAAGTGATTTTAACACTCAAAAACCATTCCATTTAATCCATTACTTTCACAGAATGGAGAAAAAATATAGAATGAAAACACATACAGTAAAATATTCTCTAAGAACTAATACTTGTTCATGGTAATATATTTTTTATTAACAGACTGGGAATACAAGGGCATTCCTCAGTCTGATGAGTAGTAATGTATAGATTCTTAAAGGAAACATGATAATGAGTCATGAAATATTGAAATTGATTTTCTTACGATAGGAGACAAAGGTGTTTGCTTTCACTACTTCTATTCAACGTTGCACTAGAGGTCCTAGACAGTTACATAAAGCCAAAAAGAAAAATCATAAGGCTTGGTAAAAAGTAACAATTGTCACTGCTGCTGCTGCTAAGTCGCATCAGTCGTGTCCGACTCTGTGAGATGCCATAGACGGCAGCCCACCAGGCTCCTCTGTCCCTGGGATTCTCCAGGCAAGAACACTGGAGTGGGTTTCCATTTCCTTCTCCAGTGCATGAAAGTGAAAAGTGAAAATGAAGTCATTTAGTCATGTCCGACTCCTTGCGACCCAATGGACGGTAGCCCACCAGGCTCCTCCATCCATGGGATTCCCAGGCAAGAGTACTGGAGTGGGTTGCCATTGCCTTCTTCTAAACTGTCACTATTCACAGACAAAATAATTGTTGATATAGAAAATCCAGAAGAATGTGCATGTAAATTATTGAAATTTATGTGAATTTTGCAAGATCACTGGATATAGCGTTAAAATAAAATAAATTTCATTTCTATATACAAAAACCACATAATTAAAAAATAAAATTCCAAACACAATACCATGGACAGTAGCATCAAAATCCACAAATACCTAGAAATGAATCTAACTAAAGATGATGAAAAAATCCACACAAAACTATATTATAAAACATTACTGAGTTAAGTTAAAGAACAAACTGAATGGAGAGATTTTCCATGTTCATTAACTGGAAGGCTTGCCATCATAAAGATGTCAATCCCTCCCAAATTTGTAGATTAATGCAGGTATCAACACAATGCAATCCCTGTTCAAAAGTAAACAAACAAACAAACACCGAAAGTTTGTTTTTTCTTTATTTTTTCCAGATAAATGGGTTGAGTTGATTTTCTACTTTTGTGGAAATGTAAAGGGTCAAGAATAACCAGGATAATCTGAAAAGAAGTATATAGGACTTACACGATCAGGTATCAAGATGTATTACAAAGCTACAGTAATTAAAATTAGTATTGATGCAAGTATAGGTAAAAAGGTGCAGAGTAGAATAAAGACTCCAAAGCTTACTACAATAGGTGGTAATTTGATTTATATTAAATGTGCTCCTTGTAGGGTTTTGGGAAAGGGAGAGCAGGGCAGAGATGGGGAAGAAAACTGTTTTAACAAATGGTCCAAGACTGATGGATATCCAAAGGGAAGAAAAGTAACTATTTATCCTTACTTACTTACTACTGATGCAAGAAAAGTAAGGATGAATAGTTCTATTCAAGGAATAGAATCTAACTTAAGACCTCCCAGAAATGCTCCAGATATTTAATTGAGAAGTATTACCTGTGGCCAGTTTCCAGGTCACTATGAAATACAAATTAACAGGCTAACCTCACTTATGAACAAAAGGTAAAAATCCTAAACACCATATTTGCATGAGAACACCACAATACGTCAACCATAGAAAGCATAACATCACATACAATAACATCCCAAATAATTTGTAGACCTAAATGAGAAAGTAACCTGATAAAGTTTCTAGAAGGCAACATAGAAAACATTTCAATGGCTAAGATTTTCTTGAGTAGACAAAGCTCCCCCCACTGCACCCTCTCTAGCTTTATGGTGATATAATCAGCATTAAAACACTGGGTAAGCTTAAGGTGTGAATTGACACATTATATGCTGAATATGATTACCACTGTAGCATTAGATAAAACCTCTATCATTTCTCATCATTACCATTTTTTCTTTGTAGTAACGATATTTAAGATTTACTCTCTTAGCAACTTTCAAGTATATAAGTGTGTTAGTTGCTCAGTCGTGTCTGACTCTGCAATCCTACAGACTGTAGCCCCTGCCAGGCTCCTGTGTCCATGAAATTCTCCAGGTAAGAATACTGGAGTGAGTTGCCATTCTGTTTTCCAGGGTATATTCCCCACCCAGAGATTGAACCTGGGTCTCCTGCACTATAGGCAGATTCTTTACTATCTGAGCTATAGGGAGGAACCCTTCAAGATTCTAATACAGTATTATTAACTCTAATCACCATGCAGTTCATTATATCCTCTGAAGTTATTCATCTTAAAAGTTGAGGTTTATACCCTTTGACTATCTTTCCATTTCCCCTACTCCCTAGTCTCTGGAAACCACCACACTCTGTATGAGCTTTTGTTTGTAGATAGCTGTCTAATTGTTTTTCTTTGTGAGGACACAGAGGCTGGCATCTCCTATCTTGCCATTTTGGTTGGCAAACTCTTCAGAATGGGAGAAAATATTTGCAAACAGCAACCAACAGGGATTAATCTCTACGATATACAAAGAGCTCCTGTAGCCCAATAAAAAAACAACAACAAAAGAACACAAAAAACCCAATCAAAAAATGGGCAGAAGACCTAATAGATATTTCTCCAAAGAAGACAGATAGACGACCAACAGGCACTTAAAAAGGTGCTCAACGTTACTAATTATTAGAGAAATGTGAATCAAAACACAACCAGGTATCACCTCGCACTGTAGAGAAATGTGAATCAAAACACAACCAGGTATCGCCTCACACTGTAGAGAAATGTAAATCAAAAGCACAACCAGGTATCACTTCACACTGTAGAGAAATGTGAATCAAAACACAACGAGGTATCACCTCACACTGGTCAGAATGGCCATCACCAAGAAAATCTACAAATAACAAATGCTGTAGAGGATGTGAGGAAAAGGGAACCCTCCTACAGTGTGGGAGGGAATGTAAATTGGTACAGCCACTATGGGGAACAGTATGGAGGTTCCTCAAGAAACTAAAAATAGAACTACCGTATTATCCAGCAATCCTACTCCTGGGCACACAGCTGGAGAAAAATAGAGTTAGAAAAGATACATATACCCCAGTGTTCACTGCAGCACTATTAACAATAGCCAGGAATGGAAGCAACCTAAATGTCCATCAACAGAGGAATGGATAAAGATGTGGCACATAGATACAATGGAATACTACTCTGCCAGAAAAGGAATAACATAGTGCCATTTACAGAGATGCGGATAGACCTAGAGACAGTCATAACAGAGTGAAGTAAGTCAGAAAGAGAAAAACGAATATTTTATAATATTGCTTATATGTAGATTCCAGAAAAGTTGTCTGTGCTGTGCTGTGCTTAGTTGCTCAGTCGTGTCTGGCTTTTTGCGACCCTATGGACTGCAGTCCACCTGGCTCCTCTGTCCATGGGGATTCTCCAGTCAAGAATACTAGAGTGGGTTTCCATGCCCTCCTCCAGGGGATCTTCCCAACCCAGATCTCCTGCATCGCAGGTGTATCCTTTACCATCTGAGCCAACATGGTATAGATGAACTTATTTATAAAGCACAAATAGAGACATGCGGCGGGGGGAGGGGGGGTGCTCCACAGAAAGAGTAGAGGCAGTGGAACTTCCGGCAAAGCCGAGGGGTCCCGAGGAGAGGTGAGCCTGCTGTCCGCCAACCCAGCCCCTCGGCGAGCGAGAGACAATCAGACGCGACAGCGGTTCTGTCGAAGCAGTTCCGGTTTATTGCTGCAAACTCCCAGCTTATATAGACAAGCAGGGGGATTTTAGGAGGGACTTTCCATAGTTGCACCAATCACGTTAAAGGTCAAATTGTCATGTCCCTTCATTATAACAGGACTCTATGGAGATCACACACTGTCTACGTGCACAGAAATCAAGAGAGCCAGTCAAAAACTTTGACAGACAGCATAGACCCTGCCCCCATCTCTTCCGCCAGGCGCCATCTTAGGTTTTTGACCGCAAAGCTAGCCCCTTTGTTTTTAAGGTTTCCCATTTAGGGCCCCACAGAGACACAGATATAGAGAACAAACTTATGGACACCAAGGAGCAATGGAGGTAGGATGAACTGAGAGACTGCCACTGATGTATATACACTACTATGTATAAAATTGATAACTAATGACAACCTGCTTTATAGCACAGGGAACTCTACTCAGTGCTCTCTGGTGACCTAAATGGGAAGGAAATCCAAAAAAGAGGGGATATATGTATACATATAACTGATTCCCTTTGCTTTACAGCAGAAACTAACAAGATTGTAAAGCAAACATGTTCCAATAAAATCTTTTTAATTTATGAAAGAATAAATGTTCTATCATAGACTCTCTGGGATGGCCAGACAGTCAAGTTTGGTGGCCTTACATTCAGGAAGAAGCTCCAGACTGTAGAGCTGCACAGCTTCACTCAGTGCAGGCTCTGAAGTGGGCAGGAGAGGTTAGGACTAGGACCGCTAGGACCACTGCAGCCTCTGAAGTCTGTCTGTACCTCTGCCACCTCCCCAGCCACTGCCTGGCAGCATCAGCACACCACCACACTCTTTCATTCACTCTACCTTTTTCGACCTTCATGCCTTGGTGTGACTCAGGTCATGAGCCCATACCCTACCTTGAGGGAAGCTAGGAAAATAATTTTTAGCTTCTAATTTGTTGTTACTGTTCAGTTACTCAATCCTGTTTGACTCTCTGCAACCCCATGAACTGCAGCATGCCAGGCTTCCCTGTCTTCACTGTCTCCCAGAGTTTGCTCAAATTCATGTGCATTGAATCAGTGATGCTATCTAACCATCTCATCCTCTGCCCCCCTCTTCTCTTTTTGCCTTCAATCTTTCCCAACATCAGGGTCTTTTCTGATGAGCTTATACTTTGGAGAGGTGAAAACTCTCCAACATAGGAAGGGTGCTCAGAAGTTTCTGGACATCTGTGGAAATGTGACAAGTGTCTACCCATGCCCTACAAGCCATCACTTTCATGCTCATTGCCTGTTTCTGGCCTCTTATTGATGTCTGCAACCAAAGAGCACCAGGTCTTGCTGGTGAAAGTAAAAGTTGCTCAGTTGTGTCTGACCCTTTGTGACTCGTGGATTATACAGTCCATGGAATGCTCCAGACCAGAAAACTGGAGTGGGCAGCCTTTCCCTTCTCCAGGGCTTCTTCCCAACCCAGGGATTGAACCCAGATCTCCAACATTGCAGGTAGATTCTTTACCAGCTCCGCCACCAGGGAAGCCCAAGGATACTGGAGTGGGCAGCCTGTCCCTTCTCCAGTGGAGCTTTCCAACTTGGGGTTGAAACCAGGCTTTCCACGTTGCAGGCAGCTTCTTTACCCACTGAGCCCTCATGCAAGTATATACATATGGTCCCTCTTCTGAGAGTCTTGCTCTGCATGAAGCACCTGGACTACTCAGTAACTTCTTTTCTCTGACTTGCTTTAGTGATAATTAGTGGTACCATCCAAGGAGACATTCATTTTGCCTTTTAAACGATATATGCGATTTTGGTGTTGGCAATGTATTTTATTGTTTGGTCTTCTCTCTTTACTAAAATTTTAGGGATCCTTGGGGGAGGATGATAATCTTTTCCTTTTCATGGGAATTGGCATATTGTTACAAATGTAGGAAAAACAGAATAAGTACTTGCTTTTTGATTGTTTTATGGTTTGAGCTTGAGGGATAGAGATCATAGTCAAATTATTTTTAACAATATATTCATGTGCATTTGGCTGTCTCAATCAGGATACAAAGTGGTATACAAGTCCCCATTCCTAGTTCATCAGTAGTATATTTGTTATTTATTAATATGCTTTTGAGTTTTCTTTCTCTCCCATTCAAACTTTGTCTTAGATTGTATAAAATGTAAAATAAGGGAAATAACATTGGTATTTATATAAAAGTCCAAAGGGAAATGAACGTTGGATGATACAACGTTTAACATTTTTTAATGAGTTCTTTCTTATTTCTTTTTTTAATATAAATTTATTTACTTTAATTGGAGGTTAATTACTTTACAATATTGTATTGGTACCAATTCAGGAATATAGCCAACAAGACCTTTTTGTGGGGAGAGAATTTACATTGAGTAAGAAATTTGAAGTTGAGTAGGTAGGGTATATCAAAGCCTTTTCAGAGTAAGAATCTATTAGTAACTCTTTCTTGCATCCCTAAAATATAGTCTTTGGAATAATTATCGACTGAACAACAAACCCCTGAGATGCTTGACTAATGGGCACAAAAGTAATGTAAAGGAACGCTGTGCTTGTGCTGACTCCTCTGTGAGGTGCCTTTCCACCAGCTGACGTGGGTGTGCCAGTGAACACTGGCATGTGAAAAACACACACAGAGAGAAGACGAGGCAGCATGTCAAGCCCCAGATAAGCCTTCTGAAATCCATGCCATGAACCCATACTTGCACACTTAGAATACAACTGGGGCACTCAGGAGAAATGCTAATATTAATAAAATGTATGGGAATCTTGGCAGAGTAAATATAGGACTGTAGGCTTGATGTAAGTCTGGGAAAAACAACATCCTATCCCAGCTTGCAGAGAGGACGCAAGGTAGCTAGTTAAAATTACTTTGATTGACAAAGGAAATCTAAAAGCCATCGTGCTTTTTCTGTTACTCAGGCAGTGTAACGATCTAGGAGATCCAGTGAGCAGAAGTGGGGAATGAAATCAATCAGAAGTTCAGGGTTCTCCAGGGTTCATGGCACATAAGATGTGTGTGTGTGTGTGTGTGTGTGTGTGTGTGTGTGTGTGCATTACACATACATATACATACACACCACATATATGTAGTTACCCTCTGTATCTGTGGGTTTTGCACCTGAATCTGCAGATGCTGAAACCAAGATGCAGAGGGTTGACTACACTACACCATTTGATTTGAAGGACTTGAGCATCCATGGATCTTGTTATTTGCTGAGATTCTGGAACCAGCCTTGTGAATACTGAATACTGAGGAATGATTGTATACAATAAGACTTCAGCATAAAATGAGATTTTCAATAATTCTGATCTGTCTTATCAGCATATACTAAGCACTTATTAAGTGTAAAAGAGTGGTCTAAGTCAGGAGCCCCCAACCCCTGGTAGAGGTTCATGGCCTGTTAGGAACTGGGACACAGCAGGAGGTGAGTGGTGGGTGAGTGGGCGAAGATTCATCTGTATTTACTGCCGCTCCCCATCACTTGCATTCCTGCCTGATTCCTGCTTGGTGTCAGATCAGCAGTGGCGTCATAAACGCAATGCACTTGAAACATCCCCAAACCATCCCCCCGTGCTGTCTGTAGAAAAACTGTCTCCCACAAAACTGGTCCCTGATGCCAAAACGGTTGTGGACCGCAGGTGAAAGTGATATTAAGGAAGAGGTGCTATATCTGCTCTGAAGCTGGAAGGGAACCACACATCCCTGTGATAAAAGCTCTGCTGTGGCAGTGACTATTTATTGCTGTGTTCCCAGCACCTAGAACAGTGCCTGGTGCTTCAAGAAATAAGCAGTAAGTAAATGAATGTTAGTATTTGAATAAGTTCATCAGTTCCTCTTGTGAGTGATATTCAACTTAAAATAGGCAAGTCAGACAGCAAGAACTAAATTTCACTAGTGGATGATGATTGTTATGGAAGCATGAGGCTTTGAAACTGGGCAGGCGTGAAGAATCTGTGGTCCCTAGGATGCTCACAGGGATGCTGTTTGCTAACCTGGAGGATGGCAAACAAAAACAGACTGGATAGAAGAGCTATAAATATCCCAGAAAATAAAATTTCACATTAGTCAGAGTAATTCTGGAATTCTAAATGATCATATGAAGAACACCTTTACTTGCATGAGTGAGAAATAGAGCTATTTACCAACAGTGGTAATGGGCAGAGTATAGTTTTAAGTGGTAGAGTTGCAAATAGCTGTGGGCCCTGCAAATAGGGCTACAGCTGCCAACCATAGAAAAGCCTTTATGAGTGTACAGCGTGGAAAGAACAGTTGGTGTAAAGGTTTTTTCAGCCACACCTGTTCACTCAGATAACAATCGCCACAAATAGTGTTATCTCTAACATAAAGATAAATATGTATTTTATATATCTATGACTATTGCACAACTTGTAAACTTGGTGAAAGTTAGACTGGCTGATTTTGTTCTATTAGAAGAACACAACCTGCTATGGATACTGGGTAGAAACTGGCAAATCTAACTTATGAGGAAGGATCTTGAAGCTGAGATGATTCTTCGAGTCATTAGCATGGCTTCATTTATGAGCACAAAGCTAGTAGAACCTTGATATGAAATGACTCATTCATTATATTGAGTCAGTTATATCATGGGTCAAATCACGTCTTCTGAAGTACAACCACTACAGATAGTAAAGTCTGAAACAGTGTGATTGGCCCATTAATCATTGACTCACTCAATAATTCACTCACTAGCTCATTCAACCAATGCATATCAGGCGCTTCCTAAACTGGAGGGATTATGGGCCTCACAAAGATGAATAATTCATAGTCTTTGTCCACCATTATCCTAAGAAAACTAGTTTTACCTAGTGAGATTGGTACTCTAAAAGAATGCTTTTAGTTAATAGAGGCAGTGGGGAGGAGGGGTGGTCTGAATTAGGAGACTAGCATTGACGTATGTACACTGTCGTGTGTGCAATGGTGAGTGGGAAGCTGCTGTGTGGCACAGGGAGCTTGTCTCGGAGCTCTGCGATGACCTAGACAGGTGGATGGGAGGGGCTGCATGCTTACTTATGCCTGGTTCATGTTGTTGCACAGCAGAAACTAACACAACATTGCAAAGCAATTATACTCCAATAAAAAATATGGATACCTCTTGTGAAGTATTTTCATCCTAGTTTCTTCAGAAAACATCTATGGCATCCTCAAAACAGTTTTTAGAACACCTATTGGATTTCAAATAAGAATAAAATAAAAGGTCAGGAATTAGTGTCACTGTTACTATTTCGATAAAGACCTGATTATGCATCTTCATAATAACTATGAAGTTTAAAAACGTGTGTGCAGTGGTGAGTGGGAAGCTGCTGTGTGGCACAGGGAGCTTGTCTCGGAGCTCTGCGATGACCTAGACAGGTGGATGGGAGGGGCTGCATGCTTACTTATGCCTGGTTCATGTTGTTGCACAGCAGAAACTAACACAACATTGCAAAGCAATTATACTCCAATAAAAAATATGGATACCTCTTGTGAAGTATTTTCATCCTAGTTTCTTCAGAAAACATCTATGGCATCCTCAAAACAGTTTTTAGAACACCTATTGGATTTCAAATAAGAATAAAATAAAAGGTCAGGAATTAGTGTCACTGTTACTATTTCGATAAAGACCTGATTATGCATCTTCATAATAACTATGAAGTTTAAAATTGTGTTGGCTACAGGGTGAAAACTTTTAGAGCTGCCTGTTTCTCAACCCAGACTTAATCCAGGCTATTAACTATGATTAAAATTTAATATACTTAGCTGTCATGATTTAGAATATGCCTACACCCTGTAAAGGATGCTTAAGTGGAGTGTGATTTTCCAGTTAAAGTCACAGATGAGGTACAGTTTGCTTGCTGTGAGATTCTTTTCTTATTTAATTATTTTTTAAAATTTGACTGAAGTGTAGTTGATTTACAATACTGTGGTAGTTTCAGATGTATAGTAAAGTGATTCAATTATACATACATATATATATATATATTTTTTTTTTTTCCCCAGATTCTCTTCCCTTTTTAGTGTTTTAGTCACTAAGTCATATCTGACTCTTTGTGACTCCATGACTGTAGCCTTCCAGGCTCCCCTGTCCATGGGATTCTCCAGACAAGAATACTGGAGTAGGTGGCCATTTCCTTCTCCAGGGGATCTTCCTAACCCAGGGATTGAACCCAAGTCTCCTGTATTGGCAGGTGGATTCTTTACCATTGAGCCATCTAGGAAGCTCTTTTCCCTTAAAGGTTGTTATAAAATATTGAGTGTAGTTCCCTGTGCTATATAGTAGGTCCTTGTTGGTTATCTGTTATATATATATTAGTCTGCTTATGCTAATCCCAGACTTACAGTTTATCCCTCTTTCTCTCCCCTTTGGGGATCTTAAGTTTGTGTTCTATGTCTGCGGGCATATTTCATGTTTTGTATTTATGTGCAAATCAAAACTATATGAAGGTATGGCCTCACACTGGTCACAAGGGCCATTATTAAGAAGTCTACAAAAATAAATGCTGAAAAGGGTGGAGAAAAACAGAACCTTCCTACACTGTTGGTGGGAATATAAATTGCTACAGTCATTATGGAGACAGAATGGCGGTTCCTTAAAAAACTAAAAATAGTGCTACCATATACTCGTGCAATCCAACTCCTGGGCATATATCTGGAGAAACCAGTAACTTGAAAAGTTACATGTACCACCAGACATGAAAGCAACCTAAATGTCTATCAACAGATGAATGTATAAAGAAGATGTGGTGTATATATGTATGTGTGTGTGTCTGTGTGTGTGTCTGGGTATATTCAGTGGAATTATTACCCATAAAAGGGTGAAACACCATCATTTTCAGCAACATGGATGGATCTAGAGATTATGCTAAGTGAAGTAAGCCAAAGACAAATATCCTATATCACTTATATGTGGAATCTAAAAAAAGATACATAGAAATTACTTAAAACAAATAATTTTTCAACTCTAGAAGGCGGGAATGTCAGTTATCCATTGCTGCCTGATGGAATCATCCCCAAACTTTGTGATGGAAAATAATAACTCATTGTACTTATGCACAGTTCTCTGGGTCAGCCAGTGCCTCTTATTCTGAGCCAGCTTTGTTCATCTCTCTTGGCCGCTGTCCTGGGGATGGGTGCTCTAAGACAGTTTCCCTGTCAGCTGGAAGGTTGCATAGCCTCGTCTTTCAGTGGATGGTTTGCTTTTGTGTCTGAAGGTTTCTCTAGCAGGCTCTGGTGGTGGAAAGTTCCCCACTAGAGAAAGTTCCCCAAGAGAAGGTGAGGCCCTAAGAAGAATCCTATTTTCAGTCTCTGCTCACATCATATTTGGGCTTTCCTGGTGGCTCTGTGGTAAAGAATCCACCTGCTAATGCAGGAGACATGGGTTCATTCCCTGGGTGGGGAAGATCCCCTGGAGAAGGAAATGGCAAGCCACTCCAGGATTCTTGCCTGGGAAATACCTGAGACAGAGGAGCCTGGTGGGCTACAGGCCATGGGGTCGCAAAAGAGCTGGACACGACTTAGCGACTAAAGAACACATCATGTTTGCTG
The DNA here is from genome assembly GCA_006408675.1 of Madoqua kirkii. Classification (NCBI taxonomy): domain Eukaryota; kingdom Metazoa; phylum Chordata; class Mammalia; order Artiodactyla; family Bovidae; genus Madoqua; species Madoqua kirkii. The sequence goes on from SJYC01014887.1 coordinate 38,382, forward strand.
GTGGCCTTTTGACCAAACCAAGTAAAAATAAAAACCCAAAACCCAAACCACCCAAGAGTCAAGGAGTGGAGTAAAGATTCTCCCTCTTGTTGGGAGGAACAGAAGAGTCACGTGGTACAGGGGTGTTCTTATAAAAATGTGAGAAAATCATATCTATTTATTTGTAACTTAACATAGAGGATTCTACAGTAAAAATCTTCACTCTCCTCCGCCAGGAAATGTCAATGAATATATGTAAATGTTAAGTAATCTATAGACTGATTCATGTTCTTGAAAAAAAGTAAGCAAATACTGATTTAGGAGCTGTTTTTAAAAAATGGAATGTACAATTATAATTAGAGGCTAAGAAACACACTTCATCAAGAAAAACACAATAAAACATTTAAAAATTATCAATAGTTTGAGTAGAATAACCAGGGCAAAGTTGATTGAGATAAAGAAAAAGCTAAATTCTAGTAATACAACATTGTAAATCAATAAATAATGAAAAGGAAAAGTTAAACTCTCCATTAGTCTTAAGGCTAAGCCTTTTTCAGCCCCACCAACCAGGACACTCACCATCTTTAGTCTGTAATGAGAACAGGTCTCTCTTGTTTTTTCTTTTCTCTGCTTATTCTCTTTGTTCCACTCTCTATGGGCTATGCCTTCATCCACACTCATTATATTATGATGAGTCCCAACCTATAGCTCCACGTTTGATCCTCTTTTGTGTGACAAGACCTATTTAATTGATTGAGTCCTTGATTATCTCTATAAGACTGTCCCCATAGGCATTGCAAACTTCTCATGTCCAAATCTTTACTCATTGCCTTCTGCTAGAACCTCTTTCTCATATTGCCACCTCTGACCTAGTGAGTGGTAAAGCCAAAACTTCATTCCATATCTGAACTAGAACCTGGAGAGTTAGCACAGGCTCTTCCTCCCCTCCTATCATTGCTGCCTTCTTATCAATCACCAAGCCAGTGGGTTTTGCTCCTTTAATACTTCTGAATTTCACCTTGTCCAGCTCCCCTGCATCCTTCATTCAGACTCCTCAGCTTCTCTCTCTGCTTCAATCCATCTACAAACATAAACCTTATCATGTCGTTCTAAAGCTTCCATTAAACAAATCCTCATGATCTACAGGATATGAGCCACCACCTTATCCTGACACACGAATATCTTTGTGATCTGACCCTTCTGCTCCGTCTAAGGGAGGCTCTTTCTTGAATGAATCATGACATCTCTCACTTCTTCATCCAAACCGATCCCCTGTCCTTATTGTTCTTCCTGATCCCTTCCCTTCTCTACCCTGGTTAACTCTTACTCATTTTTTTCCCCAATTTTATTTTATTTTTTAAAATTTTATTTTTACTTATTTTACTTTATAATACCGTATTGGTTTTGCCATACATTGACATGAATCCACCAGGGGTGTATACAAGCTCCCAGTCTGGAATCCCCTGCCCACCTCCCTCCCCATATCATCTCTCTGGATCATCCCCGTGCACCAGTCCCAAGCATCCTGTATCCTGTATCGAACATAGGCTGGCGCTTTATTTCTTACATGATAGTACGCATGTTTCAATGCCATTCTCCCAAATCATCCCACCCTCTCCCTCTCCCTCAGAGTCCAAAAGTCCCTTCTATACATCTGTGTCTCTTTTGCTGTCTTGCATACAGGGTCATCATTACGATCTTTCTAAATTCCATATATATGTGTCAGTATACTGTATTGGTGTTTTTCTTTCTGGCTTACTTCACTCTGTCTAATCGGCTCCAGTTTCATCCATCTCATTAGAACTGATTCAAATGTATTCGTTTTAATGGCTGAGTAATACTCTTACTCATTTTTAAGAATTCAAAAGCCATGTTACCTGGGAAATATTCATAAGTGAACACCAGGCTTGAGTGGGTAACAAGTACCATCAATCATACCTCATAATTTTTAATTGGGGATTTACTGAGGTCATCTCTGTTGTTGATCTGTGTGATGTTAGCACTTAACCTAGTACCTGACACACAGAAAGTTCTCAAAACTTGAATGATTGTTGAGACTGAATGTATTGTTTAAATAAATGAATAAGCAGATAAAAGATGTGAGAGGAGTATAGTTATTATAGACAGGGTTGGCCACCTGTCCTGGCTACATCTCCGTCAAATTCACGTACATTGTGAAGTCATTTATGTAAGTCTCAGTATTGGGAGGAATACACTTGGGGTTTAAGCCAAGACTCAGTTCAGGATAACAGTGGGATCAGGTTGAGAATGGAAACAGCCCTGCTTCTGAAAATTTAGGGATCATTTATCAATTATTTCATAATTATTAAAGATGTGCCTCAATACAGCTGTGGGGATTAATTTTCTTTATTGTTTGCTGCAAACTGGTAATCTTTGCATTCTCTCTAAACTCCGATCATCTTTGACCCTTGATATCACTGAATATTTTCCTAGAGATTTCAAGCTAGTTTTAAAATTTGCCCAATTGAAGCAAATTTGGAATGTAAATTTAATGTAAATAATTGTTTTTCAGACCCCAATTTAAATCATTTTGTGATATCTGCCGTTTTAGATTATTCAGATCAATGCTTCTAGCATCTAACCATAGATAATGGAATTGAAGATGACTAGTAAATTGAAACTGATTCTCTGAATTTACAAGTAGTTGGGTGGTCAAGCAATTGATTTTCCTGGACTCTCACTTTGGAATATTCTGATTTGATGGAGAAACTATTCTTTCTACAGATGGAGTTCTTTTGATTTGCATCTTTATGATACATCAAAAGTGGTGTTAAGAAGATATTTTTTATTGGTATACATGTGTGCATGAAAGTGGTCTTATATTAATTTAAGAATACCTACTCAGCGAAAAAAAAAGAGCCAGACCATTAACTTTTTGCCCTGCTGTCTTTCTTTGCCAGACACACTGGGCTGCTAGTCAACTTCCTTATTCTTCCTGGCATTTTATCATTCATCTCGAACCACCATTTCCCCCTTTATTTTCAGGCAATTATTTTTCCTTCTGTTTAATAAGGAAGTGAAGCTATTAGACCAAACACTGGACACACAGCCATGAAACTGATAAGCTTGTCAGCAAGTGTCCCGTTTCTTGTCTTTCTTATTCCTCTCACAAATCAGGCAGAAGTTATCCTCTCTGACCTGACCTGGCATCTTTGTCTAGAATCCATCTTTCTACTTCCGCATCAGCACTGAAACGTACTCAAGCCTGGCCCATCTTTCAACCTCACAACCCAGCCCACTCTTTGGACTCTCTCTCTCCTGCTCCAGAGCCAAATTTCTGGAAAATGTTGTGTATATTCATTGTCTCCATTTCCTTCCTCTTCACCCACTTCCTACAACTCATTTCCTTCTGGATTCTGACCCATTTGTCTACATAAACTTGTCAAGTTTACCAGTATCTTTGTCTCTAAATCCAATAGGGTTGTTGAAATCTTTTATTTTCTTGAACACTCAATACTGCTAACCATTCCTGGTCATCAGAACAACTAGACTAAGCACATGCTTGAAGTTCTTCCAAAAATCAAGGAAATATTTAAGAAATTTAGCCTCAATGAACTTACCTAAATTCTTTCATCAGAGAAATTTAGAAACCATTTATTTATTTATTTATTTATTTTACTTGGAGATGGAATCAATATTTTTATTTTTAAATTTTTTTTTACTTTACAATACTGTATTGGTTTTAATTTTGATATATGTGTTGAATCATGCTTTATGAGTGGATAAATATATTGCATATAATGATTAATTTTAATGTGTATATATAAATACATATTTTAAATTTCCTATTGGGGAGAAAAATACCATAATTTTTCAGTATCTCTAAAAGCCCTGATCCAGCTCCCATGTCTTGGAACTCTCAATTACTTTTGGGACACCACCAACTCCCAGCTTCTCATGCCCATCTCTGATTGCTGTCTCTTCTTCTGCAGGGACTTGAAATGCTGGTGTTCTCTGAGGTTCTATCCTAATCCCCCTTCTCTTACTTTGCCCACATTCTCTGGATGAGCATCCATATCTAAACTTCAGGTTTTGTTTGTGATGATGCCTCCTATAGCTATATCTGGGAGTTAGACCTCTTTCCTAAATTCTTTATCATAATATTATATAATATATATATATATATAAAATTATATACTCAACCACCCAGTGGAAGCCACTGCTTGAATAGATATCTTGGAGATAATTTGAGTTCAGTGAGCCCTCGAATGATCTCAACTTATCTCTCTACAACTTTCTCCTCTCTCAGTGCTTGTTGTTTGAGTGAATGATGCTATAGTCCAGACAATAGCAGGATTCTGACCTAACTCCTCCTACTTCTTCATTGTCACAACCAATTAGCCATCAAGTCCGAGGACTCTGCTTCCGTTTACTCCTTGATTATGCCCATATCTCTCCCTAGGCACTAACATGGTGTTACAGGCCACCATCTTTTCTCTTCCAAATTACCACAGTAATCATCTTGGTTTTCCTCCAGTCTATTTTTTTTCCAATTTTGAACCCGGATGGGTTTTTTTAAGCAACGTGACCCTGTTTCTCTCTGTTTAAAATCACTACATTTAAGATGACTTAGAAACTCTCCCATGGGTTTCTCCAGACAATTCAACATGATTCAGTTCTTAAAAGAAATAATGTATCAAGCCATGAAAAGACATGGAAAAACCACCTTATTTTTTTAGGACATTAGTAAGTGACTCAGAGGCTAAAGCGTCTGCCTCCAATGCGGGAGACCTGGGTTCGATCCCTGGGTCAGGAAGATCCCCTGGAGAAGGAAATGGCAACCCACTCCAGTAATCTTGCCTGGAGAATCCCATGGACGGAGGAGCCTGGTAGGACTACAGTCCACGGGGTCGCAGAGTAGGACACAACTGAGCGACTTCACTTTCACTTTCAGTAAGTGACTGAAGTGACTTGCATACTGGATGTTTCTAAACACATGACATTATAGAAAAAGTGAAGCTATGGAGACAGTAAAAAGATCAGTGTTGGCCAAGGGTTAGGACTGAACAGGCAGAACACAGAGGACTTTTTGGGCAATGAAACTATAATGGTGGATACATGTCTTTATACATTTGTTAAAATCCATAGACACATAATACCAAAAGTGAGCCTGAATGTAAACTGTGGACTATGGGTGCTAATGTAGGTTCACGGATTGTAACAAATCTCCCTCTTTGGTGCAGGATGTTGACAGAGCGGGAGCCCTTGCACATATGAGGATGGGGGTATACAGGAACTCTGTGTTTGCTGCTTAATTTTGTTGTGAACTTAAACTGCTTTAAAAGACCACAACCCTCCATGGTCTGGCTTTTTTATACATTTTCAAAATAATCTCTTCTTCATTCTGCCCGTGGAATCTTTGCCCATGGAATCTTTTCTTTTTAAAGAAACTTTTTAAAGGAACTTTGTTTCTTTGAAATAGCCATGTTCTTGTTAGTTTCTGAGTTAGCAGATCTCTTCTAACTTTTTCTTCTTTTCTTGAGGTCTTCTTGTCATTCTCCATCATTCATCAAACTTTATTGTTGTTGCATTTTCACATGTCTGTTTTCTTGGCCAGACTCCAAGTTCCGGGTCCATTTTATCCACTGTAGTGTCTCCAGTGTCAGGCATATAAAACACTAAATGAATGGGGAATATACGGCTGGAACAGTTCTATCCCATTCTTACCCAGACCTACCCTGGTTTTGTTTTCAGCTGTTCTTAGCTCTTTGTAAGAACGCACTCTAAAAAATAATAATCACAGGCCTAGATTGCCAGATCTAATAAGGACAATGAAAGGTACAAGGCACTCAGATAAATTTGAATTTCGGGCAAATAATGGATAGTGTTTTAACATACGTATGTCCCTTGATATGTAATATTTTTATAACATTTAATTTAATATTTATATAACATTTGGGGACATTTGTATTAAAAGTCTATTTGTTGTCTGGAATTCAGATTTAACTGAACTTCCTGTATTTTATCTGAAAATTCTACTCAGGTCCCAAGAACTGTTTTCTGGTTACTGGAAACATTCATTTAAATGCATATAATAGCTTTGGATAACTGCCTCCATGTTGAGTTCTCTTCAGTAAATTCTGCAAAGAATTTCCCTTTTCTCTTTTCATTTTTCAGTGCTTACAGCAGAGCGTTTCTATCTCTCATAGAGAAAGTTTTTGCCATTTACTAGCAGGAAAGAGTTTTGCTTTTAAGCTGTGGCCTTGTATTTTAAAATGGTATTATTATACATGTTATTCACATATCATCAGTTCAGACTTGCATACTGGATGTTTCTAAACACATGACATTATAGAAAAAGTGAAGCTATGGAGACAGTAAAAAGATCAGTGTTGGCCAAGGGTTAGGACTGAACAGGCAGAACACAGAGGACTTTTTGGGCAATGAAACTATAATGGTGGATACATGTCTTTATACATTTGTTAAAATCCATAGACACATAATACCAAAAGTGAGCCTGAATGTAAACTGTGGACTATGGGTGCTAATGTAGGTTCACGGATTGTAACAAATCTCCCTCTTTGGTGCAGGATGTTGACAGAGCGGGAGCCCTTGCACATATGAGGATGGGGGTATACAGGAACTCTGTGTTTGCTGCTTAATTTTGTTGTGAACTTAAACTGCTTTAAAAAACCACAACCCTCCATGGTCTGGCTTTTTTATACATTTTCAAAATAATCTCTTCTTCATTCTGCCCGTGGAATCTTTGCCCATGGAATCTTTTCTTTTTAAAGAAACTTTTTAAAGGAACTTTGTTTCTTTGAAATAGCCATGTTCTTGTTAGTTTCTGAGTTAGCAGATCTCTTCTAACTTTTTCTTCTTTTCTTGAGGTCTTCTTGTCATTCTCCATCATTCATCAAACTTTATTGCTGTTGCATTTTCACATGTCTGTTTTCTTGGCCAGACTCCAAGTTCCGGGTCCATTTTATCCACTGTAGTGTCTCCAGTGTCAGGCATATAAAACACTAAATGAATGGGGAATATACGGCTGGAACAGTTCTATCCCATTCTTACCCAGACCTACCCTGGTTTTGTTTTCAGCTGTTCTTAGCTCTTTGTAAGAACGCACTCTAAAAAATAATAATCACAGGCCTAGATTGCCAGATCTAATAAGGACAATGAAAGGTACAAGGCACTCAGATAAATTTGAATTTCGGGCAAATAATGGATAGTGTTTTAACATACGTATGTCCCTTGATATGTAATATTTTTATAACATTTAATTTAATATTTATATAACATTTGGGGACATTTGTATTAAAAGTCTATTTGTTGTCTGGAATTCAGATTTAACTGAACTTCCTGTATTTTATCTGAAAATTCTACTCAGGTCCCAAGAACTGTTTTCTGGTTACTGGAAACATTCATTTAAATGCATATAATAGCTTTGGATAACTGCCTCCATGTTGAGTTCTCTTCAGTAAATTTCTGCAAAGAATTTCCCTTTTCTCTTTTCATTTTTCAGTGCTTACAGCAGAGTGTTTCTATCTCTCATAGAGAAAGTTTTTGCCATTTACTAGCAGGAAAGAGTTTTGCTTTTAAGCTGTGGCCTTGTATTTTAAAATGGTATTATTATACATGTTATTCACATATCATCAGTTCAGCTCAGTTGCTCAGTTGTGTTCAACTCTTTGCGATCCCATGACTGCAGCATGCCAGGCTTCTCTGTCCATCACCAACTCCCAGAGCTTGCTCAAACTCATGCCCATGGAGTCAGTGATGCCATCCAACCATCTCATCCTCTATTGTCCCCTTCTCCTTCTGCCTTCAATCTTTCCCAGCATCAGGGTCTTTTCCAAAGAGTCAGTTCTTCACATCAGGTGCCCAAAGTATTGGAGCTTCAGCTTCAGCATCAATCCTTCCAATGAATATTCAGGACTGATTTCCTTTAGGATGGACTGGTTTGATCTCCTTGCAGTCCAAGGGACTTTCAAGAGTCTTTTCCAACATCACAGCTCAAAAGCATCAGTTCTTTGGCACTCAGCTTTCTTTATAGTCCAACTCCCACATCCATACATGACTATATGACTGGATGGAACTTTGCTGGCAAATTAATATCTCTGGTTTTTAATATGCTGTTCATAATTCACATACCATAATTCACTCATTTAAAGAATACCATATAGTATATTCACAGAGCTGTGCGACTGTCTCCATAATCTAAGTTTATTTTATATTAAACAGAGTGCTTCTTATCTTTGGCTAAGTTCTACTGCATGCAGGATCTTAGTTCTCTGGCCATGGATAGAACCCACGCCCCCTGTATTAGGAACACGGAGTCTGAACCACCAGGGAAATCCCTGCCATAATCTAAGGTTAGAATATTTTTATCACTTCCCAAAAGAAACCTTGTACCTAATAGCAATCATTCCCTTTTGGTCACCTATTCCCAGGCTTAGGCAATAACTAATATGCTTTCTGTCCTTTCAGATTTGGAAATTTTATTTAAATGCGATCATGCCATATGTGTTCTTTTGTGACTGACTTCTTTCCCTTAGTAAAATGCATTTAAGTTTCATCCATGTTATAGCATGTATTATACTTCACTCCTTTGTATCACCAAATATTGTTCTATTGTGTGGGTATATCACAATTTATTTATCCTCCAATCAGTTGATGGGCATTTGGGTTATTTTTACTGTCTTTTGTAAGAATAACATTCTAAAATTGACTTCTGTCAATTTTTTGTTTATTGTCTATAGTCAAGTTTTAGGGAAAAAGCATAGGAAGTATTTTGCTTGTCTTAATAGTTATAGTATTTTACTCTGCTTTTGAAATTTCAGTGGATTTCTTGGTCTATTTTATTTTTCATTGAATCTTTTCTTTTACATGGAAAACGGTTAATTCAAGAGGTATACTAGATCTTGTGATAAGCCACTGCAAGTTCTGTCACGCTGTTCTGAGATGTTTCAGCAATTAAACTTGAGAATTTGTTGTACAACAGGTCTGTCCAGTGTGATATTTTCCATGACTACAGAGAATATTACAACTATGGCATCTGGAATTGATCATGGGCTTTGACAGGCACAGATGTGTGAAACTGTGGCGTGAGGCTGGAATTTTTATGTTATGTATTGCTTTTATGAAATATATTTTCTCATGTGACCTGTGGATGGCTATACTGAGGATGGTAAACTAAAATATAAAACCAAAACATATTGAGACAATAAGAATGCTTGAGTCTTCATAGACATAAAAACATTAAAGACAAATAATTCCTTGGTGAAGGTGAGTACATAAGAGTCATTGCTGAATCATTGTGCTCTACAAGAATATTAATTCTGCCATGAAAATATTAATTCTTATGGCTTTGCTTACATTAGCTCAAAATGATGGAAGACTAGTAAAACTGATATTTTTTTTCTTGGCCATGCCATGTGGCATGCAAGATATTATCTCTCCAATCAGGGATTGAACCTACGTCCCCTGGAGTGGAAGCAGAGTTGTAACAGCTGGACCATTGGGGAAGTCACAGAGGTTTATAAAATTAAATACAAACCTCCTGTGCTTATGGCATCAGTGCATAGCTTCCTTTCTTTTTACTTTCTCTTTCCCTCCCTCCCTTCCTTTCTTTCCTTTTCTTTCCTCTTTCTTAATGATTTCCCCAAAATCACTTGGGTAGAATGAATATTTGGAAATTGCTAAAGGAACCATAATACTTTGCATGTTTTTACATAAATATTGATGAATACAAAGTAGTAATTTTCAAACTACTTAACACACAACTTCCAATAGATTAAGGCATCGTTCAAGCTTTATAAAGAGTTGACTCTAGCAGTCTTTTCACATATACCTTGTTCATACCTGTCTTTTCAAATATTCTTAAAGTTGGTGCTCAGAGACTAAACATCCAAGAAGCATGATAGATCACTATGGTCCACTAAACTGAACATTTGCTCTTTGACTTTCAATTAGGACTCACTACAGTCATCATCTGGAATTCTATATGTTAACATTTTAATGAATTAAAGATTCCATCTTTAATGTACCACTAAGAAAGAAGAAAAAAGTTCAGTTCAGTCACTCAGTTGTGTCCAACTCTTCACGACCCAATGAATCGCAGCACGCCAGGCCTCCCTGTCTATCACCAACTCCCGGATTTCACTCAGACTCACGTCCATCGAGTTCGTGATGCCATCCAGCCATCTCATCCTCGGTCGTCCCCTTCTCCTCCTGCCCTCAATCCCTCCCAGCATCAGAGTCTTTTCCAGTGAGTCATCTCTTCACATGAGGTAGCCAAAGTACTGAAGTTTCAGCTTTAGCATCATTCCTTCCAAAGAAATCCCTGGGCTGACCTCCTTCAGAATGGACTGGTTGGATCTCCTTGCAGTCCAAGGGACTCTCAAGAGTCTTCTCCAACACCACAATTCAAAAACATCAGTTCTTCGGCACTCAGTCATCTTCACAGTCCAACTCTCACATCTATACATGACTACTAGAAAAACCATACCCTTGGCTAGATGGACCTTAGTCGGCAAAGTAATGCTTTTGAATATGCTATCTAGGTTGGTCATAACTTTTCTTCCAAGGAGTAAGAGTCTTCTAATTTCATGGCTGCAGTCACCATCTGCAGTGATTTTGGAGCCCTCCAAAATAAAGTCTGACACTGTTTCCATTGTTTTCCCAATTATTTCCCATGAAGTGATGGGACTGGATGCCATGATCTTCGTTTTCTGAATGTTAATTAAATGAAATAAATTGTAAGGTACATCCTGATTTCAGAGATATAACAATGAGGGGAAATATTCATTCTAGAATTAAAGACAAGTAGTAGCACTACTGGGATTCCCAGGCGGCTCAGTGGTGAAGAATCTACCTGCCAATGCAGAAGACGCAAGGGATGTGGGTTTGATACCTGGGTCAGGAAGATCCCCTGGAGAAAGAAATGGCAACCCAATCCAGTACTCCTGTCAGAGAAATCCCATGGACAGAGGAGGCTGGTGGACTAGTCCATGGGGTCGTAAAGAGTTGGACGTGACTGAGCTCACACAGCACTATTGGAAGCATACAAATACACTCAGAAGACACACTAAAATATAACAGGTAGTGGTCAATTTCATTTAGCTGGAAATTAATTGATCACTAATATATGTTTAGTTCTGGGCTCAATAACTGGGCTGGACCATTTACTGTCTAGAGTTTCTGTTTGGTAACTATCTTCTAGATGTATCACATTATACCAGCTACAATAGGTGGAGTAGGTAGCTGCCCCGGAAGTGTGGGTTAAAGTTTCCTGGAAAAGCCTTTATCCTTACTTATCGTCATTTTCTTCCTGCTGCCAGGAAATCTCCTGTAAGCATTTTCTTCCATTGGCCTTATGTCCTTTCAACATGTGGCTATTTCTGAAAGGATACATTGATTATTTTAATCATTAACTCTCCAGTATGGAATCATTTGATCATTGATTACATTTTCCCAATGGGATGGCACACTATCATAAGCTATGAGGAATCCAAGCTTCAGAGAGTTCATGTAACTTGCCAGGACTGTACAACATAGAGCTGATTTAACTGGGTTTTCATCTCTGCGCTATTTATTGAGTCTGACTGCCTTTCAAGAACACCTCAAATATACACAATTAAGTCTCCAATCCAGCTGAGATTTTGAAAAGTAAGAGGATAAAGAGATAATGGGGAGGTGAAGTAGTGCCTGAGAGGATCAGTCTGGAGTGTGGATGGAGTTGGCGGTGTTGTTTGGGCAATGAGAAGACAAAGTTTTCTGAAAGGGAAAGTAGAAAGATGCCAGAAATAAACCTGTCAGTTCACAACTCTCGCCCTGTGCTTTTACTAGAAATTACTGATTCCTAGAACTGAGCTTGTTGACCTCATATATTTGTTAGATTTACTTCAATTCAATATTTTACTGAAATTCCTCAGAAGACTTTAGGACTCACTTAGAAACCCTGGCAATTTTTTCTTTTTTGGTCTTGAACCTAGAGCTGAAATTACTGCATTTTAATCCAATAATGAATGCAAATTTTTTCTGAGCAGTATTTGACTTTGGAGGTTCCTTTTATTCACTTTTTATGGTTAGGATGGGAAAACAACTGGGAAATTCTAGTTTGCAAGCATTCGAACACACCCATATCTGCATGGCTGAATCTTAACAGTGGTCATAAAGCTCATGGAGAGATAAGAAATACTAATATTATTTTTTCTGGATATCATACATAATATTTGTTGTCTCTTTGTCCCTCAATAACATTGAAGAGTAAGCATTAACTTTTTATAGGAACACAGGATGACATACTTCATTTTTGCAGTAGATTCTTGATATGCATAAATGATACTATTGCAAACCCTCATGCTTAATCTTCAGATTAAATTAACCAGAGTTCCTGGTTGGAAGACAGAGTATAAAATAAAAGAGCTGTGTTGAAATGTATTCATTCATTTCACAAATATTTACAGAGCTCCTACTGTGTATCACTGATATATACTTTTCAAGGATATGGATATATAACTGTGCACTAACCAGACATATCTTCTGTCTTTATTCTCGGAGAAGAATAGTCAAGTGGGGTAAGAACAGTTAAGTCCTTGTGGTTTGTTGCAGATACAGTAGTCTTTATATATGCTTTTCCCTTTGCTATGAAAACTTCTCATGCAGAGTTTTACTAACTCCTACTTACTCTTTATGACTCCATTTAAATAGCCCTTCCTCTAGAAGCTTCCTCTGAGCCCTCAAGTTCAACATATCTGCCTTCTCAGGTACTCTCATGAAACCTTGCATTATTTTTAGCTCTTAAGTTACACTATTTCATTTGTATGTATTCTCCACTAGATGATAAACTTGGATTATATTAAGAACTAGGAATTTTTTGTTCATTGTTGTAACCCCAGCAACTTGCATGGTGTTTGGCACAAGATGGGAACACAGATTTTCTCAGTGAATAATTGATTTAATGAAATGTCTCACTCTAGCACATCAGTCACTTATAGAGTAGAATTCAAAATCATCTTTCTTTATATTATTAGATGATTATTTTGGAAGAATCCACAAAGGATGTGAGATCCATTTACCAAGAGCTGAGTACTTTGAGTTCCTAGTCAATGTTTCTATGCAGTAAGATTGTTGATAAGATTTTAAAAGGTCCTTGCAGTCTGAGTGGGTGTGTGTGCATGTGTTTGTGTATGTGTTGATGTTAACTCTGATTTGTCACATCTTTCTACGTGAAACTCCAAGGTATATTTCATATCTCAATACTGAAAACACATAAGAGCTTCAAGGAATAATATGGCATAAAGTTAGTTAATAATCGTAGTGATAGCAACCTTATTTTAGTCCAGTTGCTCAGTAGTGTCCAACACTTTGAAACCCCGTGGATGGCAGCATGTCAGGCTTCCCTGCCCATCACCAACCCCTGGAGCTTACTCAAGCTCACAGTCCATCTGTTGGTGATGCCATCCAACCATCTCATCCTCTATTGTCCCCTTCTCCTTCTGCCTTCAATCTTTCCCAGCATCAGGGTCTTTTCCAATGAGTCAGTTCTTCGCGTCAGGTGGCCAAACTAATGGAGTTTCAATTTCAGCATCAGTCCATCCAATGAATATTCAGGACTGATTTTCTTTAGGACTGACTGGTTTGATCTCCTTGCAGTCCAATAGATTCTTAAGAGTCTTCTCCAACACCACCATTTAAAAGCATCAATTCTTCGGCACTCAGCTTTCTTTACAGTCCAACTCTCACATCCATACATGGATACTAGACAAGCCATAGCTTTGACTAGACAGACCTGTGTTGGCAAAGTAATGTCTATGCTTTTTAATATGTTGTTTAGGTTGGTCATAGCTTTTCTTGCAAGGAGAAAACATCTTTTAATTTCATAACTGCAGTCACCATCTGCAGTGATTTTGAAACTCCCCCAAATAAAGTCTGTCACTGTTCCCATTATTTCTCCATCTATTTGCCATGAAGTGATGGGACTGGATGCTATGATCTTAATTTTCTGAATGTTGAGCTATAAGCCAACTTTTTCACTCTCCTTTTTCACTTTCATCAAGAGACTCTTTAGTTCTTCACTTTCTGCCATAAGGGTGGTGTCATCTGCATAACTGAGGTTATTGACATTTCTTCCAGCAATTTTGGTTCCAGCTTGGGCTTCATCCAGCCTGGCATTTCACATGATGTACCCTTCATATAAGTTGAATAAGTGGGGTGACAGTATACAGCCTTGATGTACTCCATTCCCAGTTTGGAACCAGTCTGTTGATCCATGTCCAGTTCTAACTGTTGCTTCTTGACCTGCATACAGATTTCTCAGGAAGTAGGTAAGGTGGCCTGGTATTCCCATTTCTTTCAGAATTTTCCATATTTTGTTGTGATCCACACAGTTAAAGGCTTTGGCATAGCCAGGAAAGCAGAAAAAGATGTTTTTCTGGAATGTTCTTCCTTTCTCAGTGATCTAGGGGATGTTGGCAATTTGATCTCTGGTTCCTCTGCGTTTTCTAATCCAGCTTGAACATCTGGAAGTTCATGGTTCAGGTATGTTGAAGCCTGGCTGGAAGAATTTTGAGCATTACTTTGCTAGTGTGTGAGATAAGTGCAATTGTGCAGTTTGAGCATTCTTTGGCTTTGCCATTCTTTGGGACTGGAGTGAATACTAACCTTTTCCAGTACTGTGGCCACCAAAGAAATTTTCCAAATTTCCTGACATTTAGAATGCAGCACTTTCACAGCATCATCTTTTAGGATCTGAAATAGCTCAACTGGAATTCCATCACCTCCACTAGCTTTGTTCATAATGATGGCCCATTTGACTTCACACTCCAGGATCTCTGGCTCTAGGTGGATGATCACACCATGGTGGTTATCTGGGTCATGAAGATCTTTTTTGCATAGTTCTTTTGTGTATTCTTGCGACCTCTTCTTAATATCTTTTGCTTCTGCTAGATCCATACCATTTCTGCCCTTTATTGTGTCCATCTTTGCATGAAATGTTCCCTTGGTATCTCTAATTTTTTTGAAGAGATCTCTAGTCTTTCCCATTCTATTGATTTCCTCTATTTCTTTGATTTGATCACTAAGGAAGGCTTTCTTATCTCTCCTTGCTATTCTTTGAAACTCTGCATTCAAATGGGTATAACTTTCCTTTCTCCTTTGCCTTTTGATTTTCTTCTTTTCTCCTTTGCCTTTTGCTTCTCTTCTTTTCTCAGCTCCTCAGACAACCATTTTGCCTTTTTTGCCTTTCTTTTTCTTCTCTTAATCATTGCCTCTTGTACAATGTCACGAACTGCCATCCATAGTTCTTCAGCTGCTCTATCAGATCTAATCCCTTGAATCTATTTGTCACTTCCACTGTATAATTGTAAGGGGTTTGATTTAGGTCATATCTGAATGGTCTAGTTGTTTTCCCTACTTTCTCCAATTTAAGTCTGAATTTTGCAATAAGGATTTCATGATCTGAGCCACAGTCAGCTCCCAGTCTTATTTTTGCTGACTATATAGAGCTTCTCCATCTTTGGCTGCAAAGAATATAATCAATCTGATTTTGGTATTGACCATCTGGTGATGTCCATGTGTAGAGTCTTCTCTTGTGTTGTTGGAAGAGGGTGTTTGCTATGACCAGTGTGTTCTCTTGGCAAAGCTCTGTTAGTCTTTCACTTTTTACTCCAAGGTCAAATTTGCCTGTTACTCCAGGTATCTCTTGACTTCTTACTTTTGCATTCCTCTCCCCTATAATGAAAAGGATATCTTTTTTGGGTGTTAGTTCTAGAAGGTCTTGTAGATCTTCAAAAAATCATTCAACTTCAGCCTCTTTGGCATTAGTATTTGGGGCAGAGACTTGGATTACTCTGATATTGAATGGTTTGCCTTGGAAATGAACAGAGATCATTCTGTTATTTTTGATATTGCATCCAAGTACTGCATTTCACACTTTTTTGTTGACTATGATGGCTACTCCATTTCTTCTAAGGGATTCTTGCCCATAGTAGTAGATATAATGGTCATCTGAGTTAAATTCACCCATTCCAGTCCATCTTAGTTCACTGATTCCTAAGATAACGATGTTCTCTCTTGCCATCTCCTATTTGACCACTTCCAATTTGCTTTGATTCATGGACCTAACATTCCAGGCTCCTATGCAATATTGCTCTTTACAGTATTGGACTTCACTTCCATCACCAGTCACATCCCCAACTGGGTATTGTTTTTGTTTTGGCTCTCCCTCTTCATTCTTTCTGGAGCTATTTCTCCCTTGATCTCCAGTAGCATATTAGACACCTACCAACCTGGGGAGTTCATCTTTCAGTGTGCTGTCTTTTTACTTTTTCATACTGTTCATAGGGTTCTCAAGGCAAGAATACTGAAGTGGTTTACCATTCCCCTCTCCAGTGGATCACATTTTGTCAGAACTCTCTACCATGACCCATTTATCTTGGGTGATCCTACACGGCATGGCTCATATTTTCATTGAGTTAGACAAGTCTGTGGTCCATGTGATCATTTTGGTTAGTTTTCTGTGATTGTGGTTTTCATTCTGTTGGCCCTCTGATGGATGATGATAAGAAGCTTATGGAAGCTTCCTGATGGGAGAGACTGACTGAGGGGGAAACTGGGTCTTGTTCTGATGGGTGGGGCCAGAACTGCCTGACTATCAGAACTGCTCGACCCTGAAGCAGTTCAGTTCAGTAGCTCAGTTCTGTCTGACTTTGTGACCTCATGGCTGTAGCAGGCTAGGGCTCCCTGTCCATCACCAACTCCTGGATTTTACTCAAACTCATGTTCATTGGGTCGGTGATGCCATCCAACTATCTCATCCTCTGTCATCTCCTTCTCCTCTCGCCTTCAATCTTTCCTAGCATCAGGGTCTTTTCAAATGAGTCAGTTCTTCACATCAGGTGGCCAAAGTATTGGAGTTTCAGCTTCAGCATCAGATCTTCCAAAGAACATCCAGGACTGATCTCCTTTAGGATGGACTGATTGGATCTCCTTGCAGTCCAGGGGCCTCTCAAGAGTCTTCTCCAACAGCACAGTTCAAAAGCATCAATTCTTTGGTGCTCAGCTTTCTTTGTAGTCCAACTCTCACATCCATACATGGCTACTGGAAAAACCATAGCTTTGACTAGATGGACATTTGCTGGCAAAGTAATGTCTCTGCTTTTTAATATGCTGTCTAGGTTGGTCATAACTTTTCTCTCAAGGAGCAAGTGTATTTTAATTTCATGCTTAGTAAATTTTTGATCCAATTTTCTGTTGATGGGCGGGGCTGTATTCCCTCCCTGTTGTTTGATCTGAGGCCAAACTATGGTGGAGGTAATGCAGATAAGGTTCTTCACAATGTCCCATGCATGCACTGCTGCACTGAGTGCCTAGCCCTGAAGCAGGCCACCACTGACCCACGCCTCTGATGGAGACTCCTAGTCACCTTTGGCAAGTCTGGCTCAGTTACTTTTGGGGTCCCTGCTCCTTTCCTCTGAGTCCTGGTGTACAAAAGGTTTTGTTTGTGCCCTCCAAGAGTCTGTTTCCCCAGTCCTATGTAAGTTCTGGCAGCTCTATGGTGGGATTAATGGTGACCTCCTCCAAGATGGCTTATGCCACACCCAGGTCTGCTGTATGTATCATAGCAACATGCACTTATTATATGCCAGGCAACGTTATAAGCACTTTGAAGTATTAGTTGCTCAGTCATGTCCGACTCTTTGCAACCCCATGGACTGTAGCCTGTGATGATACTCTGTCCATGGGATTTCCCAGACAATGGAGTGGGTAGCCATTCCCTTCTCCAGGGGATCTTCCCAACCCAGGGATCAAACCCAGGTCTCCCACATTTCAGGCAGATTCTTTACTGTCTTAGCCACCACATACTTAATTTATATATCCACATCCCTGTGAAGAAACTTAGCCCAGGGAGGTTATGTAACTTGACTACTTGGTGACTGAATAGGCGATGAGGATGTAAACTCCTAAGTCTGGCTCTAGAGTTCACATTCTAGGTTGGACTCCTTCAATTTGAAAATAAAAATCTATTGATCTGATAGAAAACCCAAACAGAACATAATAAAAGAATAAAACAGCTAAAGGAGTACTACTTGAATTGGACCAAGCAATTCTTTTGATGTGTTAAAATTTGATATTTTAAAAACTACCACCGACATCTTTTTTTTTTTTTTTTTTTTTAAGGGAATTAATTGCTTATTAGACAGATGGAAAAGTTCAGTTGAGGGGGAAAGTGCTAAAGTATGTAGCCAGTGTGAGAGAAAGGGCAAGCTTGGCATACAGTGATATGCCAAAAATACTTGCAAAAATATGTCAGAAAGATAGTAGGCAGGTGACTAGCATCCCAAAGTCCACATGACTGGGGCCAAGATGGGGAATAAAGAGAAGGCAATGAACAGGGAGATGACAGGTGAACAAAAACCTTTTATCTTTTAAAGGATGTCTTGTGCAATGAAATAGAAGCGATGACTCACAGTGCTGTAATTAGATAGGTAGAAGGTTGTAAATCACAGATTACTGGTAGAGTAAAACATTTAAGTGACTTAACCAATTAATATCCAATAGTATTCTTGAGAACAATAATTTTTGTTGATGACCAGCCATTTGATGAACACTCTTTAGCACCAAAGTTGATTTATAGATAACTTGTATATGTTGAAGTTTTTTTTTTTATATTTCAAGGCTGATCAGCTAGTGGGAAAAATGAAGGGATATTTGTAAATGCCTTTGGAGGACCTTAGAAACAAATATGCATGATAACTTGACATAAGCAATATGGTTTTTAACATAAGGATGGTATATGTTATTGGGAAGTTCTAGAACAAACATTTCTTCTGCCAAAGTATGATATACGCTTTTCTAAAAAACTTTACGTTTGGCAAAACCATCTCTAAAACATAGCAAAGGTTAATGGAAAGATAGAATTGGAGGAGGTCATTCCAAACCTGTACATGTTTATAACTAGTATGATATGAAAAATAACAGTCCTAATTACTAATAATAATTCAGTTAAAAGGACAATTTGATACTCTTTAAAAATAATACTACATTAAATTTCAAATTTCACCTCTGGGAGGGAAAAGGTAAAGATAGCTGGATAGAAGTGAATGTAAGAGAGGGTTAAAGCATCTGAATTATGGAAATAAGGAAAGAGAGATATGTTGCAGGTTGAGAAATAATTTCAGACTTGGTACAAAATGCATAAAAGAAGGAATATCTCCCACCAAGAACTTCAAGATAGCGCTGTTTCACTGGGGATAGTACTGGGTCTGTGCACCCTGCTGCAGTGAGCTGTGTTATTGTATTGTATTCAGATGCTTTTACTTGATGACACAAAATGTTAATGGGCTGGAGAAATTCATGTATAAGCCAAGGCAACTTCTGTGTAGAAGTTGCAACATCGTATAGAATCAATTAATTGTAACATCATTTCTATTTTCTATCAATCATTCATCCATCCATCCATTCATCTACCTACACACACACCAATCCACACAGCCAACTATACAGCTGTTCATCCATCTGTCTACCTCCCTATCTACTTACCTAGTAAGGATGAGGGACTGAGAATGTTCTTGGAATGTTTTCCTCTCAGTACCTGCAAAACTGAATCCCCCTCCTCTCACTGCATCCTAGAAAACTTCCATTTGGGTATTTTACCGCTTGAATCTATTCCTAATGTCTGTGACTCTGCCTCTATTGTTGAATTGAAGGTTAGAAATCAGGTCAACATTTTGTATTCTAATGTATTTGAACTGGATTTTTCTTGTATTAAAAAAAATCAAAGCATCTCCAAATACTCCTGCTTACAATAAAATTAGTGTCTAAAATTAAAAAAAAACTTAATAATATAGAAAATCTGAAATATACATTTATCCTATGAAAGTAAAGTAAACACAGCCAATCTTCTCCTTTGTGTTGAACTAAATTGCTGTTAACACTTTTCAGTTCCATTTCTGTACCGAATGACTGGGTTATATGAATTTTTATTGCATGCTGCTTCCTTTGCATTGGGAAAAACCATTTTGAGTGAAGAATTACTTCTCTCAATATAGGTTAATTATTTCTGAGTAGTTGGCAGATGAAAAAAATGACAGGGATATTATCACTTGTGTTTAGCTTTTTGTGTATTTAACATGTGTAGCTGAAATAATTAAAATGAAAAGAATGCTCTTTTATCTAATGAATTAATGGAACAGGCATCCAGAAGTTGTACTGAAAAAGTTCAGCTGAAGCTGCTTAAATCTTCTTCCATAAATCAACTGAGTTGGTTCAGTAATCTCATATCCAATAAGGTAATAATGTCTTCCTTTGCCTCGCTTTTATCTTTTGCATTCAAGTTACATGCATACCCTCGTTTGATATACAACTTTACTTTTAAGTTTATATGAAAGATGCAACATAATTTTATTCTAAATATGAACTTGACAATATGGATTCAAATTTGATTCACTGATGTGCAACCTTGCGTGTGATATCTGAAACCAGAAATTGTCAAATGGTATATCAAAAAGGTAAATTAGCATTTGCTCAGCGCAACCTGACATGACAGATGGGTAGGAGGAGGGCTGTTATCCCTGAGAAGAAACTAAATATATTATAATTTGGATGTATACACAAACTGGATAGAGCTTTTCAGAAAAGAATTTTCCAGGAGAAATCTACTTTTCACATTCAAAATAATTAGCTAAGCCCCCTCCATCACCTACTTCTTTCTTTGCTTCTATGATTGCTTTGCAAAGCATCCATGCATGAAAATTACTTTATAGAATTTGTGTTTGTTAAGCACATACTAATTTCAAGACACTGCACTGGGCTCTGTAGAATACATTGGTAGAACATTTCCATAATAATAATAATATTAGTGTAGTAATACTAAAAATAATCATATTGATAATGCTCATGGTTGCTGAGGGCTTATGTGCCAGGAAGCTTTGTAAGAGCTTTTCATATATTCTGACTTTCACATACAGATACACCAGCAAACACGGCGATATACACAGAAACATACAGATACACACACCACCCAGTCGAGTAAAATAAATGATGACTGAGTGATGTGGGTAATTGTTTGTACAGCACCAGCGTGCTTAGTTGTGTCAGACTCTTTGTGACCCCTACGGACTGTAGACCGCCTCCAGAGTAACACCGAAAGAGTCATGAAGAAAGGGAGGCTGAGCTTGGACCTGAAATGAGTCCGAGCTGAGTAGACAGCATGGGGAAGAAAGGGCTTTTGGGGCCAAGGGGTTGGGGAGAAGCTCTGTGAGTGAAAACTCAGAAGTAGAAAACTGCAGTCTGGATACAGGAACAGAATTTGCATTAGGAAGCAAGTGGTAGAGAAGGCGGGGTTAATGTCACGAGTGTGAACCTGAGGGGCTCAGATTTGATACTAGGTAAGTCATGGGGATCCATTAAGGTTTTTAGTTAAGGGGGAGGGGATGATTTGAAAGGAATAATTTCAAAAGATTTTCAGGTGAAACTAACGAGTAAGTGTTGTTTAGGAATAGACATAAAGCAGTAATGACAGGAGAATTTCATTTGCTATCAGAGGCAAGGAAAGAGGAGTGAATGATGGCTCTGATCTCTGCGGTCTAGATGTTGGTCAGAAAGAAGACCTGGTTACAGAGGCAGGTGATGATTCAGGCTGCAGAGATGTTAGATGGAGGCAGCCGTGAGATATCTATAAGCAGAGCATTATAGAACATGATGAGAAATTTATAGAAGAAGTTTTGTTTGAAGGATCATCAGCCTGGGGCTGAGAGTTGCATGGGAGAGATGGACAAATCCTGTTCTCAAGAAAGAGAGAGTGAAAAGTGCAGAAGGCTAAGGAGAAAATCTGACCAATGGTGGAGGCAGAAGCAAAACTAGAGAATGGGATAAGGAATGGTCACAGAGTCAGGGCTGAAATAAAGCCAGCAGATGAGCTATGGGAAGGCAGAGAGGAGAGGAAGGCAGATCCTTCCTCTCAAGAAGGAGCACATATTCAATCATACCTGATGTTGCTTCAAATGCACAGAGAAAAGGAGCTGAGTAAAGATGAGAGAACTGTAATAACAAAGTCATTTTGACATCTGAGAATATAGCTTTACCGAACTGGGAGATTAAGACCTTATTTTAGAACATCTATATCTGTGTATATTAAAAAATTTTTATTTTATGTTGGAGCATGGTTGACTAACAATGTTGTGTTAGTTTCAGATGTACAGTAAAGTGATTCAGTTACACATGTGCATGCATACGGAGTTCTTTCAGCTGTGTCTGACCCTTTGCGACCCCATGGAGCCTGCCAGGCTCCTCTGTCCATGGGACTCTCAAGATAAGAATACTGGAGTGGGTTGCCAACGCTCTCCTCCAAGGGATCTTCCTGACCCAGGGATCAAACCCATGTCTCCTGCATTGGAAGGCGGAATCTTTACCACTGAGCCACCAGGCAAGCCCTCTAAGTAGGCTAGGGACCTGGAAAGAAAGATGTATGTCTTCAGGCTATCAACAGTGATATAAGCAGAAGATAAAGGAGCAGGACAGGGCACTCTTGAGGGTTCTTTATATTATCAAATTAGAGAAACAAAATGCTGTGAGAGGTGGAGGTTATTTAATAATCTGCTACCTAAGGGAGCCAGAGAGTGTATGGAGGCTGGTGTCAAACCACGTATTCAGCTTTTGAGGAAAGCCTTCCAGTTCCGGAGGCTTCTAGTTTTTGTTTATGTTCTTGAAACTCTTAATAGGAAATATGGCTTGTTTATGACTCTAGGGTGTTAACAAATTTAAAAGCACAAAGCTTTTTTATATACACTAATAATTACATTCAAAGGGATTAAAATTAATTAAATTAAATTTTGATTAAAATTAAAAGTACCAGCATTGCCCAGGAAAAAAAGAAAGAGTGCTCTTAGGAGACAGAGGTTTCATTTCCGTGATATCGGTGAGGAATTTACAGGCCTGTCTAATACAGTACTCCCTGGCTCAGCGTTAAAGAATCTGCCTGCTAATGCAGGAGTCATGGGTTTAAACCCACAGGAAGGGTCAGGAAGGGCTCTTGGAGAAGGAAATGGCAACCCACTCCAGTATTCTTACCTGGAGAATCCCATGGAGAGAGGAGCCTAGAGGGCTACAGTCCATAGGGTCGCAGAGTCAGACATGACTTAGTGACTGAAAAAAATTCTCTATGGCATTAGAGAGTAGCTGAATATGGTTATTTACTTTTAAATTCAGTAATTTGATTTATATTCAAACACTTACAGTTACAAGTTAAGTTCCTCAGTCATACTAGCCAAATTCTAAGCTTTTAGTGGACGGGGCAGAGAAAGAACATTCCTATCACAACAGTAAGTTCTGTTAGACAAGAGTGGTATAAGATACAAAACCATCTAAAGCTAGCCTGGTATCATAACCAGATGTGGAGAGCCATATATAGATAATATTTCATTTTAGAGGATACAACAATATTTTAAGACTGTGTTTGCACTTATTAAATCTTGTTGCAGTGGGACTTATTTGCTACACAATCTTGGGTTAAATTTTCTTCTATAGTATAAGTAGCTTTTGCAAATAGCTATAAGCTGTTTTCCAAATAACTGTGAATGGAAGTGAGGGTTAAAAGAAACAGTAAAAAGAGATGTTAGGAGAAGTGTAGAGCATGAATTTCTTGTGACGGGGCAGGTATTACCATGTCTGTGTTTATTCCTTCATCTGACTTCTTTCTGTCCCATACCTAGTTCCTTCCAATTCCTAATAGTACTAAGACACTCTTGAGAGTCCCTTGGATAGCAGGAGATCAAGTTGGTCAATTCTAAAGGAAATCGACCCTGAATATTCATAGGAAGGACTGATACTGAAGCTGAAGCTCCAGTACTTTGGCCACCTGATATGAAAAACTGATTCACTGGAAAAGACCCTGATGCTAAGAAAGATTGAAGGTAGGAGGAGAAGGCGGCAGTGGAAGATGAGATGGTTGAATGGGATCGTTGATGCAATGGACATGAGTTTGAGCAAACTCTAGGAGATAGTGAAGAAGAGGGAAGCCTGGCATGCTGCAGTTCATGGAGTCCCAAAGATTTGGACACAAACGAGCGAATGAACAACAACCAATTCTGAATACTCTGTAAAATGGGTTGCAGCTGAATCTGCCTGTAGAAACTCTGGGCTTGGTATAGCACATTTTATAGAATAGCTTAGCTTGAATTATGGACTTACATTTTTTATAATTTTTACTCAGTTATTCTTTAATCTTATTTTGATAGTGTTTCTACTAAAATAATTGTAATGAAATTTTATCTAGTTGTTTATTTTTACCATGCATTTTGAAGTAGAGCTTTTTCTGTTGAGTAGCAAAGGGTGAAGGAGCTTTCACAGCAGAAGGGGAAAATGAGAAGTGAAAGTGTTAGTCACTTAGTCATGTCTGACTCTTTGCGACCCCATGGACTGAAGCCCACCAGGCTCCTCTGTCCATGAAACTCACCAGGCAAGAAAACTGGAGTGGGTAGCCATTCTCTTCTCCAGGGGATCTTCCTAACCCAGTGACTGAAGCTGGGTCTCCTGCACCGCAGGCAGATTCTTTACTGTCTGAGCCACCAGGGAGGCCTGAGTGGAAGGGAATTGAGACACAAAGCCATGAACAGCACATGTAAATTCTGCACTCCATGGTGGCTGAGACTGCAGGGGAGGATCCTAGAGACACAGGCACTTAGTAAGTTACAAATCACAGCATAAATAGCATTTACTGAAGAGAAGGCTATACGGTTTCGGGGATGAGGTGTGGACATTTCATGAAGTCTTTGCATCTGTTTAAAAATGTAGCCTTCTGATCACAGCTCTCTTGAAAGCCGAGCCTGAAATGAAGCGTTGGTGCCTGGCAGGTCATTCATGAGGTGATTCCAGGAAGTTGGAAAGAGGGAGGAAGAAGCACCAGATGAGGAAGAGGAGGATGACAGGAGGGGATATGATTGATTGCTCACAGTCACTGCTGTGAGCAAAGGGACTGTATTCTGCTGCAACCACCCCAGTTTTCCTTCCAGAGGACAAGATGCTGTGTGCTATGCACCCCTCCTCTCAGAGGTCCAACCCCTCGACTTTCCGGGGCTGGGCTGCACTTTCAGCCGGCCCAGCAGTGTTCCCAGGACCTGGGACAGACGCAGAAAGATCAGATGCACACCCTGAAGGTGAGATGCTGTAGGTGCATGGAGTCTGAGACACACACCATCTGGGGTTGAGAGCAGAGGGGGACCCTAGGCACGTGACACAGGGCACACAGGCATCGGCTACAGCTACTGTTTCCTTTGGATTATTACTACGTGTCAAACCCTGTGCTTAAACAAAGTACCCACATTTTCTCATTTTGCAGCACAGCCCCCCATAAAGTCGGTGTTATGTGCCTGCATTTTATAAAAGAAGGTGTAAAGATTTGTGTACTCATGCTGTCGCCCAGTCATGTCAGACTCTTCGCGACCCCATGGACTGCAGCCCACCAGGCTCCTCTGTCCAAGGGATTTCCCAGGCAAGAACACTGGAGTGGAGTGCCATTTCCTTCTCGAGGGAATCTTCCTGCAACTGGGATTGAACCCACGTTTCCTGCAGTGGCAGGTAGATTCTTTACCATTGAGCTACCAGGGAAGCCCCAGGAGTCAGATTACTGACTCTTATCGTAAGTACATGTTCAACTTTTTAAGAAATTGCCAAACTGTTTGCAAAACTGACTTTACAGTTTTTCATTCTCAACATTAATTTCTCCATATTCTCCCCAGAACTTGTTATTTAAAACAAAATTTTTTTAGCCATCCTGCTGCTGCTGCTGCTAAGTCGCATCAGTCATATCTGACTCTGTGAGACCCCATAGATGGCAGCCCACCAGGCTCCTCTGTCCCTGGGATTCTCCAGGCAAGAATACTGGAATGGGTTGCTATTTCCTTCTCCTTAGCCATCCTAGTAGGCATTTAATTGAATATCACTGTGACTTCAATGCATTTCCCTAGTGACAAATGATGTTGAACATCTTTTCATGTATTTCCTTGTAATCTGTATATCTTCTCTGATGAAGTATCCATTCCAGTCTTTTGTCCATTTACTTTCACTGGGTTGTTTATTTTTTTAACATTGAATTTTAAGAGATCTTTTTAATATTATATACACACAAATTTTTAAAATCAGATGGGTGTCCTGAAAGTATTTTCTCGTAATATGTGGCTAATCTTTTCATTCTGTTAATCATGTCTTTTGAAGACTAGTTCTTAATTTTTTTGGAGTTCAACTGTCTTTTTTTCTTTTATGGTTTGTGTTTTATTGTTATACCTAAGAAATCTTTGGCTAACCCCAGATCACAAAGATTTTCTCATTTTCTTCTAAAACTTTCATGATTTTATATATTTCATGTAGGTCCATGACTTATTTTGAGTTAATTTTTCTATAGGGTACAAGGTATAGATGAAGATACTTCAAAAATGGATAGCTAGTTGTTCCAGCCCATTTATTGAAAATATGATTCTTTCATCATTGAATAGGTTTTACAGTTTTATCAAAGATCAACTGACCATATATGTGTGGGTCCATTTTTTGACTTTCTTTTGAGATCCATTGATCTCCGTTTCTTTGTTTCTCCAATACCACACTGTCTTGACTACTGTAGCTTTATAAAAAATCTGGAAATAAACTAGTGTTATTCCTCTTCTTTTTAAACATTTAGTTTTGCTATTTTATTGCTATTTCATTGCATGCTTTCAAAAAAATTAGAATAAGCTTGATTATTTCCTTAAAACAATTCTGCTGGAATCTATAGGTCATTTTGAGGAAAAACTGACATCTTAATGATACTCATTTTATTACTAAACAGTCATCACATAGAGGAACTAAACAGCAGTATATTGGAAAGAAGATAAGTTTATTAAAGTGTGAATGCTAAATAGTTAGGAAATTGTGAACATTCCTGTTTTCCAAGTTTACATATAATATAAATATCAATAAAATAACATGACCTTGTATTGTTGGCTAGGAGAATCAAGAACTATGTGTTCATAAGAAGAGAACAGTGATGTCTGCATCTTGCTATAGATCCCCTACCTAGTAGACTGAAAGATCCGTATATCCTGAGTATAAATTATATACCACACATATTTAGGTGAGCCAGTACATTGTTAAAAAATCATTACTTAAAATATTTTTTTAAAGTGAAATACTGTCTACTCATAAAGGCAAACACTGGTGCTCTTCTAGGAAATAAATCTAGTTATTATTTTTTTAAGTGCAAAGTAGACAAATATAGAGATGATCTTTCATGCAGGTCACTGGCATTGAATATTTCAGTATTTCTAGAGTATGAATGTTTTCCAGTGGCAATTCTATTTGCTGGAATTTTCTATGCGTACTTTTTCATTGACAAAGCAAAACACTCTCAGACACAGGAGTGGATTCCTCCACATTGGTAACTTAGAATTTTGTTACCTTTACCTTTGGCCATCAGGCTCCTTCCTGTTGTTCTTGCCCTAAAATCAACTTTCAAAATGCTGCTCTTTGCCAGCTCAGTGTTTTAACCTTCCTCAGCCCATTGGCGGCTTCTTGGCAGAATGTCAAACCTGTCCAGGCAGGACGTCAGGCCAGTCCAGATTAAACTAGCTTGATCGAAGAAACACGCCAGTGCAAAACAGCAAGATCCTCGTTAATTTTAATTAATAGCTCCAAACAGAGTTGCATAACAAGGTCATTTTCCCTAAATGAATTATTAGATATAATAGAAGAAGTCAACTTCTCCAAGCAGTATTTTTAAACCCCAGGAGTTGGCAAATCTGTCCCAGAGAATATTTGTCTTTCCAAGACAGTCCACTGTCATAAACTTGAGGTAGACATTCCCAAAGTCATAATCCTACCTGTTTTTCTCCTCTTTCCCTAAGAGTCAAATGACCACAAAGTTCAAAGCCTTTTAGAGGATGCGATGCAGTAATACTTCCTCACCTAGCAGAAAACAATGATTGGAAGAGCCTGAACAGTTTGGAACCACAAGGAAAATAATTTTCCCTTGTAAACTGAGAATATCTACTGTCTCTCAGAGTATATGAAACAATGTCTTATCTAGATGTTCATTTGCTTATTTGCTGCATTTGCTCTTTCTCTTATTAAAAATTAATTGGGCACATTTTTCATAAATTAGGGCCTCTGGTTTCTTTCAGTTATTTTGTCTTTCGCTTACTTGTGTGTGATGTCCTAATCTTGCCCCAAAGCAATACTATGTCTATGAAAAGATTTAATTAATTATGGAATGGGCTTCCTTGTTGACTCAGACAGTAAAGAATCTGCCTGCAATGGGGGAGACTTCAGTTCGATCCCTGGGTCAGGAAGATCCCCCAGAGGAGGGCATGGCAACCCACCCCTGTATTCTTGTCTGGAGAATTCCATGGACAGAGAAGCCTGGCAGGCTACACTATATAGGGTTGCAAAGTTGGACATGACTGAGTGACTAACATTTTTAGAGAATAGTATTTTTCCAGGCATTTGGTACAGCGCTTTTATTGAAACACTGTCTAAACACCCAAATAAAATTATCAGCAACAAAATGCTAAAAATTTTAACTGGCACATAGTAAATTGACAGTTTAAAAAACTTTTCTATTAACTATCAGAAAATATTTATAAACCTTCATCATTTATCTGAAAAAATATAAATATGCATTAACACTGTTGGCTTCTTTATAATCTGATATCTTAGTGAAGAGATGAAAGTAACATGAAAGAGATGAGAGCTTATCTAGGAAACTCAGATTTGGAGTTACTGTAACAACTCTTGTGAAAAATCAAAACATTGCCAAAAGCAGCTGAAACTGCTGACCTAGCAGCCTGAATCTGAAAGAGGCATGCACTAAGAGCTGCAGGGGTTGAACTAAACATATGGTATCGGATTACCATTAACTAAAAATTTTAACTGGCACATAGTAAATTGACAGTTTAAAAAACTTTTCTATTAACTATCAGAAAATATTTATAAACCTTCATCATTTATCTGAAAAAATATAAATATGCATTAACACTGTTGGCTTCTTTATAATCTGATATCTTAGTGAAGAGATGAAAGTAACATGAAAGAGATGAGAGCTTATCTAGGAAACTCAGATTTGGAGTTACTGTAACAACTCTTGTGAAAAATCAAAACATTGCCAAAAGCAGCTGAAACTGCTGACCTAGCAGCCTGAATCTGAAAGAGGCATGCACTAAGAGCTGCAGGGGTTGAACTAAACATATGGTATCGGATTACCATTAATCTGGGGAACAAACCATCAGCAAATTGAGAAAAGAATCTCTTATTTCAGTGATTTATCAAGACCTTGCATTTTCATCCCCACTTTTCCTTTCTGATTTGTCTTCTGGTCTTTGCCTTAT
Organism: Madoqua kirkii; assembly: GCA_006408675.1. NCBI lineage: Eukaryota > Metazoa > Chordata > Mammalia > Artiodactyla > Bovidae > Madoqua > Madoqua kirkii. The sequence continues at coordinate 67,676 of SJYC01014887.1, forward strand.
TGTCATGTAGGAATACATGGTTTTCATAATGAATGGA
>SJYC01014888.1:0-20320 GCA_006408675.1 Madoqua kirkii
TGCATGAATAAAGCAGTTAATTGTTTTGTTTCTGACCTTTTGACTTCACCCGATGCAACACTCTGGGTGAGCTTTCGAGACACATGGATATGTAAAAATGTGAGGATTTTGTTTCTCTGATTTTGTTATAAGATGATTAAGGAGAAAAAAGGCTATATTATATTAAGAATAAGATAGCTCAATGGTTAATTAGTGATTAAAAAAATCAAACTAAACCAAACTAACAAATAAATCTGTCTCAAAACATTAAAAAAGTTTATTCAATCAAAGTGAGTTCAATCAGTAGTTCTACAGAAAGTTTCCTTTACATGCAGTGTATATATATGTATGTATGTTTTCATTCCCCAACCATCCAAGCATCCAGTATTTACATGTTGTATATCCCTTATCTTATTATGTTGAAACAGACCATTTGGTGTTTCCCCCATCCGACTCTTGAGAATAGGATGTCCCCTCTGGCTTCCAGTGATTAGCTCAGTCCTCAGAGCACCGCAGGAAGACCTTGCAGAACTGGCTGGTGAGCAAGGGCAAGTAGAATGAAGAGAGCTGTTGAAAGTGGCTGAGAAAGAACATGCTTGGATCACAAGCCACAGCCCCTGAGTGATTTGGGGAATGCCAGTGAGTGTTCTTGCAGGAGGGCTTTTATACCAACCGCAGTGCAGTTCTTTGATGTAATTATCTATGGCTCTAATCTCCCTCTGAATTCTTCTAGACTTAGGCATCATTGAATATATATACACATTTTCTGTAAGTGTAATTCCCCTGTACTTTTCATTTATTTCTTCTGTCTTTAAAAATACAAAAGCTTTAAGGAGAGACCCTTATAAACTTTATCAGTCTTCTATTTGACTATATGCCACTACTAAGTGAGTATAAATCTTCTGAAGGTTGAGTGAACAGAAAGACCACCAGACTTGTGAAAATTCACTGAAGCCCAGAGAGAAAAAGAGAAAAAGAAAGAGAGGGCAAGGGAGGGGTGAGAGAGGAGAGAGAATATGAATATGGATGTGGGCATCATTATGGAAAAAGAAAATCTGACAACCTATGATTGGAAGTACTGTGTGCACATAGAAGACAATTGTTTAATTAATAGAAAATAAATATATTCAGCCGTAATTCAGAAACTAAAATCAGAAAACCAAGAGGAACATACATGACCCATCCAAGAGATGAACCTATAAAAAAGAACTTTCTACATAGAGAAAACTAGAAAGGGTGGACAAAAGCAAGAATCAAAGGAAAACTCCATTATGGCAAAAGGATAATCTCATCCTCAAAAGCTAGAACGTGCATTGAAACAGGTTATAGACCAACTTTGTGAAAACAAACCACAGCTACATATATTTTTATGCAATCTGTAAAAACCCAGAATCACATAAAAATCAAGAAAAACACATAGAGAAGAAAAATGTTAACGTAGATTTCTCCAATTCCCCTACAAAGGACATTGATTTCTCTTTTAATTCCTTTGCTATTAAATGTTAGAATATGAAACAATAGGGGTCAAAGGGGAAGATCATGGAGAGGCTGGGGCCAGACTGTCTGGTTTAGCATCCTAGCTTTGCTAAATATTAGTTATTTGAGTTTGAGCCAAGTCCTTATCTTCTTTGTGCCTCATTTTCATCAATAATACAAAAGATAATAAATGCATGCTGTTATGGTCATTGTTGCAATGGCACCCTACTCCAGTACTCTTGTCTGGAAAATCCCATGAACAGAGGAGCCTGGTGGGCTGCAGTCCATGGGGTCACGAAGAGTCTGATAGGACTGAGTGACTTCACTTTCACTTTTCACTTTGATGCACTGGAGAAGGAAATGGCAACCCACTCCAGTGTTCTTGCCTGGAGAATCCCAGGGACAGAGGAGCCTGGTGGGCTGCCGTCTATGGCATCTCACAGAGTCGGACACGACTGAAGCGACTTAGCAGCAGCAGCAGTGTCATTGTTAGGATTAAGTGAATTAGTATATTTAAAGTAGTTAGAAGAGGACCTGAGTCATAGTTAAGCAAATTATGTGTTCTTTTTCTTTTTCTTTCCTCCCAAATCCCCCTTCACTTCTCTGAACATTCTTCTCCTCCTCGGTTGCTGTTTTTTATTAGAGAGCTTTGAAAGAATTTTATACCCAGTCAAGTTATCAATATGTGAAGGCAACAGAAAGTCATTTTTTGATACACATGGATTAAAATATAGTGTCCAGGCAACTTCAGAAAATAATCCAAAAACCTGAGTCAAGATGATGCAAACTGTGTCAAAGATCAGAAAGGAAATAGTGCCTGCAAAAGGGCAGGAGTCTAAATTATTAGTAAATATTACTAGACTAAATTATTAGCCTAATAATTTTTAAAGTACCACATGGATTACACAATTCATTTTCCATTTAAAATACACAGCTTCTATTGCATAAGACATTAAAAAAGAAAAATACAGGAATCATAACTTAAATGATGACCTATAAATCATTGAGGATTTGAAAGCAAAGGCACAAAGTATTTAATTCTTCATCAGTGGTAGTTAACAAATAACTACTTTGCCCCTAAGTCTTATGGTTGAAAAGCGAAAGTGTTAGTCATTCAGACATGTCCAACTATTTGCCACCCTATGGACTGCAGCCCACCAGGCTCCTCTATCCATGGAATTCTCTAGGCAAGAATACTGTAGTGGGTAGCCATTCCTTTCTTCAGGGGATCTTCCCAACCCAAGGACTGATCCCAGGTCGCCTGCATTGCAGGTGGATTCTTTACCACTGAGCCACCATTTTTATGACTATCTCTGGAAACCTGAAGGTAATATGTAAGAAATAAGCGTAGATTTTCTTCTTTCCAAAATAAGGATTGTAAATAGCAGCAATGGCCCCTACCCCACCACCAAATTCCCCAAACCAAACTCTATTCAGCAAAAGTAAATAGGGAAAAATCAGGAAGCAAATGTTTTAAAGAACAAAATGAAAATACATTATAGAAACATGACCAAGTATTAGTAAGATTATTAAATTTATACTAGTTAAGTACCTTCATGAAAGAAAACCCACTGATATGCTACTTATAATTTGCTCACCTAAAACATACATTTGGAAATACAAGCCAAAAGAAGTATATACAAGTATACTTCTAAATACAGAAGTATATAGAAAAATGTCTAATAAAAGGTGACTAAATGTTAACAGTGGTTATATCTGGATGGTATTACAGGTAATTATTCATGTTCCTTTTTATATATTTTCAAAAATTTTTAGACAAGAAAGAGCAAGGAGAGAATTGCTAAACAAATGTGAAGAGAATGCTTTGAAAAGTACCTTTTATGAATTATTCTCATATTTTTAATAGTAAGTGATGGGGAAACAGTGGAAACAGTGTCAGACTTTATTTTGGGGGGCTCCACAACCACTGCAGATGGTGACTGCAGCCATGGAATTAGAAGACGCTTACTCCTTGGAAGAAAAGTTATGACCAACCTAGATAGCATATTCAAAAGCAGAGACATTACTTTCCCAACTAAGGTCCACCTAGTCAAGGCTATGGTTTTTCCAGTAGTCTATGGCTGGAGCACCGAAGAATTGATGCTTTTGAACTGTGGTATTGGAGAAGACTCTTAAGAGCCCCTTCAACTGCAAGCAGATCCAACCAGTCCATTCTGAAGGAGATCAGCCCTGGGATTTGTTTGAAAGGAATGATGCTGAAGCTGAAACTCCAGTACTGTGGCCACCTCATGCGAAGAGCTGACTCACTGGAAAAGACTTTGATGCTGAGAGGGACTGGGCAGGAGGAGAAGGGGACGACAGAGGATGAGATGGCTGGATGGCATCATGGACTCAATGAACGCGAGTATGAGTGAACTCTGGGAGTTGGTGATGGACAGGGAAGCTTGGCGTGCTGCGATTCATGGGGTCACAAAGAGTCGGACACAACTGAGAGACTGAACTGAACTGAAATACTGTTTATTGAACCTACATTTCTCTATTATCTTCCTTCCACAAAGTCTACAAGACACTGAACATGACTGAAAAAATAGCAGCCAAATAATCACATTTCTGTCTCATACTCTTAAATTTTAGTATTTATATAGAACTCTATATATTAATATTAGGAAACATTTTCACAATTATCACCTTATTTAACTTTCACAATATTTCTCTGAAAATAGTACAGTCCTCAATCTATAGGAAAGGAAAGATGAAAACTTACCTACCTAAGAACATACAGATAAAATCCTGAGCTCTTTCCTGTACTCCATCTGTATTGCTTATGCAGGTATTTGAAGTCCTCTTGAGTTTTTATTAGAATCTTGTATCACATGTTATTACTCTTGTGTATATATATCTAGGAAAGATAGAGTAACATATTAAAAAAACTCCATGAATATCACAAAATTGTGATTCCCAAGAAAAATTCATATTCATTTTGTTTTATTTTACTTTGGGCTACCAGGTTTGAGGCACATAGAATCAACCTACGGTTGTACATTTACACCTATTATCTTTTTCTGTTTAAGGCAATTTGTTTTTACAATAGTTTTAGATTCACCGCAAAATTGAGAAGTAGGTATGACATCTGTTGTCTTAATGTGTCTCTATAAGCTGTAAGTCACACTGGACTGTTTGCCCCTTTGTGACTGAATTTAACATTCAATTTGTTTGAGACTTTAGGCTCCATGTAAAACTCAGCCGGGTATTAATGGAAGAGTCACTGGGTATTGAAAGTGAGTGTATTCAGCATTTTGTCTGGGCCAGAAGTCAATCAGACTGCAATCATTCATTAAGACTCCTGCAAGCAACAGCCACTGTGCTCTGCCAGCATTCCTCAAGTCAAGGGTCAGGAAATGTGAGTGCCAGGGCAGATCTCAGAGAGACAGCACGAAAGTCAGCTCGTCTCAATTACAGCACGGCAATGGCCGTCTTCCTCAGGTCTACACACTCACAAGGAAATCTGAGAGGCGCTTCAGACCTTTTCCATTGGGTTCATTCTCAGCAGGCATATCCTATAAGAAACAAACCTGGGTACTTATTTTCTTGTTCTTGATTTTCCCAAGAATGATTGGAACACAGGGCCAATGCCTTGCTGACTTAAGAAATCAAAGAAGCAAGAATGCAGATGAGTCTTGAATATTGGAATCACACTGAGAGAGGATACTTAAGTGGCAACACTCAACAGCTTTTTAGGAAAACAGTTAAAATCTTGGCTCTACATCTTGCTAACTCTGTACTCCTAGACAAGTTTTTTTTTTAATTTTTCTACATTTAAGAATACTTATCTGTAAGCTATCTACTCCATGGGGTTGTCATAAGAAATACACAGAAAAATGTTAAGTACTGGGGAAAAGGGTGTGTAGGAGATGTGGCTAGCTCTATTTTTTGAGTCAGACAGAGAGTTAAACTTTGAGAGCAAATGATAGCGATCAGAGGGACATAAGCACGAGAGACTCCTTAGAGACTCTTCAATTCTCCTGGGTCTCATTAGGAAACAAGAGTGATATATGCATCTCACCTAAGCCTAAAGAAATGTTTGAAGCTCATCTGTCAGCATGGAGATATCCCGAACAACTTCTAAAGACAAATGGAGCTTTTATAAGTCCGAGATGTTTTGACAATGGAGGAAAAGACTAGAAGCGGTCTTGACTTTTTGGAAGGCTCTCTCATCTCCACGGTTTCTGTGGGGTGCACGTAAATGCCTACTGTGGTATGAGGTGGATTATATGAACTCAACTGCTTATTTCCTTTCCCCACAATTACATATAAATCTGATGTAGTTACTTGGAGATGAAAATGATATAATGTTGACGTGAAATCTATTATTCACACGGCCACATGCTTCATACCTGTTTCACACTGCAATTTACAACGTATCAGTACATGGCCTGCGTCATCCCTGGAACAGTCACGTAGCGGTGAGAATACGAGTTGAACGCATGGCCTGTTTCTACCTCCGCGTGTGGGGAAAGCCCGCCGTACAAGTCACAGTTGGAGTTTCCTCTTTCACTCAGAAGCCTACGGCATGCAAGCCTGTAATTCTGGAATGCATGACTCCATGGGTGAGGAATTGGAGTCTTGCTTCAAGGACTGGGCTCAGTGTTACTGTACGGCACATGGCCACAGCGTTGCTGGGAAACAGGGCTTGTTTTCCCGCTGCTGGGATTCCAACTTCTGCTTCCCTAGACGCGTGTTACATAGTTGATCTGTGTAGTGTGTTCTAATTCTGTTTGAGGAGGGCGGCTGCCAGCAACCCAAGCATGGCAAGAGGGATTTTGATTATATAGTATATGCCTCTTTTGTTACAAGGTTAAAGAATAATACACATCTTCCATTATAAAGATGTGCCATCTGGTTGCTATTGAACCAGTTTTGCTTTACTGCCACCTGTTCAAAAATCTCCAACCGCTGGCCCCTGTCCCATTCTTCAGCGGGTGTCCTAAGTTTCATCTCTGAGGAGTCAGTGTAAAAGTAGCTGAGAGGATAAAGCTATGACGTATGTGCCACCAAGGATGGTTTTACTGGAAGCGTATTTCAAGTTAGCCTGACAGAGGAAGTTGCTTACTGATTCAACGTGCATGTGACAACTTCGTTTAGGACATCGGTCATTTCAGCCCCAAATACACAAATCTAGACCTACTTTCATACACTGTCCTGTGGGGAATTGGAGCTATTTCCACATGATGAGCTTAGCAGAGGTTGTGGTTGGAGGGAAACAAACAAACAACTTAGCACTATCACATAAACAGAAAAGCACTATCACATAAACAGAAATTTTAAAATTGTCTTTTCCTGCTGTTCTGAAAGTACTCAAGTGCTTTGTTCTACCCCCAGATTGCCATGCTTGGTATAGCGGCACTGCAGGGGGGCCTTTCTGCTTCTTTTACTCACTTCTACACTTTTCCAACCTTCTTTTTAGGGGTTGAAAATTTTTTATCAATAAGTTTTAACATGCCAGGTGTAATTAAATTGTTTATGATTATACATGAAGAATATAACAAATTTAAAATTATTAAGGACAACCAGATTCCAATTAAAGGGAGAAATGTAAAGCAGAATTTTCCTACTTTATAAAACACAGTCTGCTAGATGAACGTGCTGAAAAATATTTGACAGCTGGCTCTGGGAGTAGGTGGAGTTTCAATAAATTTTTTAGTCGAAGTATAGTTGATTTACAATATTGTGTTATTTTTGAGTATATAGCTTTAGACTCCTTTCCATTATAGGTATTACAAATATTGAGAAGAAGAAAATGGCAACCCACTCCAGTACTCTTGCCTGGGAAATCCCATGGGCAGGGGAACCTAGTGGCTACAGTCCATGAGGCCACAAAAGAATCTGACATGACTGAAGAGGCTTAGCACAAGACACTGAATATGTTTCCCCGTGTTATATAGTGAATTCTTGTTGCTTATTTGTAGTAGTGCGTGTCTCTTAATACCATACTCCTAATTTACCCCTCCCCTCTTTGGGCTTGTGGTAACTGTAAGTTTGTTTTCTATGTCTCTGTTTCTCTTTTGTAAATAAGTTGATTTGTATTTTTTAAAAATTTCACATATAAGTGATATCATATCAATAATAATATTTGTCTTTGACTTACTTCGGTTAGTATGATCATTTCTAAGTTCATTCATGTTGCTGAAAATGGCATTATTTCATTTTTTATGGCTGAGTAATAGTTCATTGTGTGTGTGTGTGTGTGTGTGTGGCTTCTTCATCCATTTATCTGTTGATGGAAAGTTAGGTTGCTTCTAAGCCTTGGCTATTGTGAATAGTGTGGCTATGAACACTGAGGTGTGTGTATCTTTTAAAATTAGAGTTTTTGTCTTTTCTGGATATATGTCCAGGAGTGGAATGGCTGTATCATATAGTAACTCTATTTTTAGTTTTTTAGGAACCCCCTTTTTCCATAGTGGCTGCATCATTTTACACTCCCCCCAACAGTGTAGAAGCTCCTTTTCTTTATACCCTCTCCAGCATTCATCATTTGTAAACTTTTTGATGACAGTCATCCTGACTGGTGTGAGATGAAACTGCCTTTTAGATTTGCTTTGCATTTCTGTAATAATTTACATCTCCTCCTGTGCATGTTGGCTATCTGTATGTCTTTGGAGAAATGTCTATTTAGGTCTTCTACCTGGTTTATTTATTTATGTATGTTTGTTTGTTTGTTTGATATTGAGTTGTATGAGTGGTTTGTGTATTTTGGAAATTAAGCCTTTGTCTGTTGCATCACTTGCAAATATTTTCTCCATGTCTGTAGGTTGTCTTTTTGTTCTGTTTAAGCTTTCCTTTGGACTTCCCTGGTGGCTCAGACAGTAAAGCGTCTGTCTACAATGCAGGAGAGCTGGGTTCGAGCCCTGGGTTGGGAAGATCCCCTGGAGAAGGAAATGGCAACCCACTCCAGGACTATTGCCTGGAAAATCCCATGGACAGAGGAGCCTGGTAGGCTACAGTCCACGGGGTCGCAGAGAGTCGGACACGACTGAGAGACTTGATTACCACTACTACTGCTACTGTGCTTTCCTTCACTGTGGGAAAGCTTGTATGTATAAGTCCCATTTGTTTAGTTTTGCTTTTATTTATTTTACCTTGGGAAACTAAGAAAGTATTACTATAATATATGTCTGAGAGTGTTTTGCCTACGTTCTCTTCTAGGATTTTCATGGTATCATGTCTTATATTTAAGTATTTAAGCTATTTTGAGTTTTATTTTTGTGTATGGCATGAAGATGTGTTCTAACTTCATTGATTTATATGAGGTCTTCTGCTTTCCCAAAGACCACTTGTTGAAGAGATGATCTTTTCTCCATTGTACATTATTTCTTCCTTTGTTGATGATTAATTGACTTTAGGTGCGTGGATTTGTTTCTGGGCTGGCAAATCTGTTTTGTTGATTTCTATGTCTGTTTTTGTGCCAGTACCATGCTGTTTTGATTACTGTAGCTTGGTAGTGTTGTCTGAAGTCTGGGAGCATTAGGGCTTCCAGCTTTGTTCTTTTCCCTCAGAATTGCTTTGACAATTCTGGGCCTTTAGTAGTTCCATGTAAATTTTAGGATTATCTGTTCTAGTTCTGTGAAAAATGCCACTAGGTACTTGATAAGGATTGCATTAAATCTGTGGTTTGATTTGTGTAGAATGGCCATTTCAACAATATTAATTCTTCCAATTCAAGAGCATGGAGTATCTTCCTATTCCTCTGAACCATCTTTGGTTTCCTTTATCAGTGCTTTATAGTTTCCAGCATATAAATTTTTCAATTCCCTGGTTTGGAGGAGGAAATGGCAACCCACTCCAGTATTCTTGCCTGGAGAATTCCATGGACAGAGGAGCCTGGTAGGCTACAGTCAATGTGGTCACAAAGAGTCGGACATGGCTGACTAACACTCCCTAGTTTGGTTTATTCCTAGGTATTTTTTGGATGCAATTTAATTGTTTTTTTTTAAAACTTTCCCTTTCTGATATTTCAGTGTTAGTGGAAAGAAGAGCAATTGATTTCTGTATATTGATCTTGTATCCTGTTATCTTGCTGAATTCATTTATTAGTTCTATTTTTTTGTGTGTATTTTCTAAAGTTTTCTATATAGAATATCTTGTCAACTACATACAATGACAATTTTACCTCTTTTCTCAGCTTTGGATAGAGTAGGTGGAATATTGACTTGCAGCATTTGATGATTTCCAGGATGCAAATACTCTCAAGTTAACCATCCCAGTGTCACTGAACACAGAAAGAAGAAACGGGTACAACTGGATCTCTGTATGAGCTGGCTTCAACATACCATGGCTGCTAGATGTTAATAGGATTTCAGGAAGAACTTACTCATAGTTTTAAAAAATTGGGGAACACTGGGTGAAATTAAACATATGTGGGGAATTTTAAAACATTCAAAACATTAATTTGCATTTTGAAATCCTAGGACATTTTTTATAATTCATTTGACACCTGTTGACATGAGGGGGACACTAGTGTGCTAGAAAACACAGTTTAGAAAATGTATAAACTTTGTAGTTCTTTTAAGTTACAAAAGCAATATCAACTCAAATGAATAAATCAGCCCTAAAAATATGACATTATATTCTCTCTTTTAATTCCATTTCCCTGAATTACTAAGTGATAAGGGCTTGATGGAATTCTAGTTGAGCTATTTCAAATCCTAAAAGATGATGCTGTGAAAATGCTGCACTCTATATGCCAGTAAATTTGGAAAACTCAGTGGTGGCCACAGGACTGGAAAAGGTCAGTTTTCATTCCAATCCTAAAGAAAGGCAATGCCAAAGAAGGCTCAAACTACCGCACAATTGCACTCATCTCACACGCTAGCAAAATAATGCTCAAAATTCTCCAAGCCAGGTTTCAACAATATGTGAACTGTAAACTTCCAGATATTCAAGCTGGTTTTACAAAAGGCAGAGAAACCAGAAATCAAATTACCAACATCCACTGGATCATTGAAAAAGCAAGAGAGTTCCAAAAAACATCTATTTCAGCTTTATTGAATATGTCAAAGACTTTGACTGTGTGAATCATACTAAACTGCGGAAAATTTTGAAAGAGATGGGAATACCAGACCACCTGACCTGCCTTTTGAGAAACCTATATGCAGGCCAGGAAGCAACAGTTAGAACTGGACATGGAACAACAGACTGGTTCCAACTAGGAAAAGGAGTATGTCAAGGTTGTATATTGTCACTCTGCTTATTTAACTTATGTGCAGAGTACATCATCAGAAGGGCTGGAGGAAGCACAAGCTGGAATCAAGAAATATCAATAACCTGAGAAATGCAGATGACACCACCCTTATGGCAGAAAGTAAAGAGGAACTTTAAAAAGCCTCTTGATGAAAGTGAAAGAGGAGAGTGAAAAAGTTGGCTTAAAGCTCAACATTCAGAAAATGAAGATCATGGCATCTGGTCCCATTACTTTATGGGAAATAGATGGGAAAACAGTGGAAAGAGTGTCAGACTTTATTTTGGGAGGCTCCAAAATCACTGCAGATGGTGACTGCAGCCATGAAATAAAAAGACGCTTACTCCTTGGAAGAAAAGTCATGACCAACCTAGATAGCATATTATAAAACAGAGACATCACTTTGCCAACAAAGGTCCATCTAGTCAAGGCTATAATTTTTCCAGTAGTTATATATGGATGTAAGAATTGGACTATAAAGAAAGCTGAGTGCCGAAGAATTTATCCTTTTGAACTGTGGTGTTTTAGAAGACTCTTGAGAGTCCCTTGGACTGCAAGGAGATCCAACCAGTCCATCCTAATGGAGGTTAGTCCTGGGTGTCCATTTGAAGGACTGATGTTGAAGCTGAAATTCCAATACTTTGGCCCCCTGATGTGAGGAACTGACTTATTTGGTATGACCCGGATGCTGGGAAAGATTGAAGGCGAGAAGAGAAGTGGATAACAGAAGATGATATAGTTGGATGGCATCACCAACTCAATGAACATGAGTTTGAGTAAACTCTGGGAGTTGGGGATGGACAAGTGGCCTGGCATGCTGTGGTTCATAGGGTTGCAAAGAGTCGGACATGACTGAGTGACTGAACTGAACTGAACTGAACTGAAGGGCTTAATGTTTGTCATTTCATCCTTTTATCATATAAACTTATACAGATTAGGTCTACATATGTAATAGAAGTTCCCTATTACTTTTATTTAAATTGAGATATAATTGACATGTAACATTAGTTTTCAGGTCATAATTCCATTCTTGTATATATTGTAAAATGATCACCTGAATAAATTAACATCTGTCACTACTCATGGTTACAGTTTATCTTTTAATGAGAACTTTTAAGATCCACTCTCTTAGCAACCTTTAAATATGCATTGTCTTTTAAAAAACACATTATTCTGCCACTTAAAAATATTTTAGCTTTCTTATTGTAAATAAAACATAATATTAGCATACTTCCGAGAACAAGCGAGGGACTTAGTACAGTGGTTCTCAAACTTGAGCATGCATCCTTAAACCTGGAGGGACTGGCAAAGCACAGATTGCTTGGTCCCATCTTGAGAATTTCTGATCCAGTCTTCAATCTTAGTCTCTGAGGATTCTGTGTAAAAGTAGCTAAGAGAAGATAAAGGAATGACATATGTGCCAGCAAGGATGGTGTTTATTGGAAACATATTTCAAACTAGAGGAAGTTGGGCTGAGGTCTGAAAATTTGCATTTCTCACAAGTTCCCAGGTGATGCTGACGCTATCTGGGATCACAGTTGGAGAACCTTAAGTTTAGTGAATTATTTATAAGATCAACCTTATAACCACAATTCAGGTGAAAAATAGAACTTTCCTCTCATAGCCCATTCTAACAAGAGTTCCTATCTCCCTTCTGGTAACCACCATTCTGAATCCTAGGGTAATCACTTCTTTGTGTTGCTCTATGTTTTTTCCCTTATGAATGTATTTTATTGAACAAATTGGGATCATCTGTACACACTGTTTGTACATGTCACAACATAGTATATTCCCATGTCAGCAAATGCTAATCTGTATTATTTTTTATAGTAATGAATTTTATTTTTATGGAAGAGTTTTAGGTTCATATAAAAATTGGAAAGTACAAAAGAATTGCCTTATAACTTCTGTTCTGCCCCCCTTCCCAAGACCCCCAGCTCAGTCACTATCGACATTTCTCACCAGAACAGTACATTTGTTACCAAAGATGAACCTATATTGACACATCATTATCAAATATAGTCCATAGTTTCCACTGGGGTTTGCTCTTGATGTTGTACCTTCTATGGCTTTGGACAAATTTATAAAGACATGTATCAGTTCAGTTCAGTCACTCAGTCATGTCCAACTCTTTGCGACCTCATGAATTGCAGCATGCCAGGCTTCCATGTCCATCACCAACCCCCAGAATTCACTCAGACTCCTGTCCATCGAGTCAGTGATGCCATCCAGCCATCTTACCCTCTGTCGCCCCCGTCTCCTCCTTCCCGCAATCCCTCCCAGCATCAGAGTCTTTTCCAATGAGTCAACTCTTCGCATCAGGTGGCCAAAGTACTGGAGTTTCAGCTTTAGCATCAGTCCTTCCGAAGAAATCCCAGGGCTGATCTCCTTCAGAATGGACTGGTTGGATCTCCTTGCAGTCCAAGGAACTCTCAAGAGTCTTCTCCAACACCACAGTTTAAAGGAATCAATTCTTCGGCGCTCAGCCATCTTCACAGTCCAACTCTCATATCCATACATGACCACCCACAGGAAAAACCATAGCCTTGACAAGACGGACTTTTGTTGGCAAAGTAATGTCTCTGCTTTTGAATATGCTATCTAGGTTGGTCATAACTTTTCTTCGAAGGAGTAAGCATCTTTTAATTTTATGGCTGCAATCACCATCTGCAGTGGTTGTGGAGCCCCCAAAAATAAAGCCTGACACTGTTTCCACTGTTTCCCCATCTACTTCCCATGAAGTGATGGGACCAGATGCCATAATCTTCGTTTCTGAATGTCGAGCTTTAAGCCAACGTTTTCACTCTCCACTATACCCCATTGTAATTTCATACAGAATAATTTCACTTCCCTAAAAATCCTCTTTGCTCTGCCTGCCCTTGCTGGCTTTCCTTTTACCCCTTGGCAGTGACCATTTTTTAATAGTTTTTCTTTTTCAGAATATCATATAGCTGGAATTATGCAGTATGTGGCCCCTTCAGATTGGCTTCTTTCACTTAGTAATGTCTTTAAAACGTACAATTTCTACATGTCTTCTCCTGCCTGAAGAGCTCATTTATTTTTTAGTGCTGAATAATATTCTACTGTATGGATGTACCACAACTTATTCACCTATTTACCTCTTGAAGAACATTTGGTTACTTCTAAGTTTCAGCAATTATGACTAAAGCTGCTATAAACACACGCGGGAATTACTTTTGTGTTTGTGGTCTGTGCAGACATAAATTTTCACTTAATTTGGCTAGCCACCAAGGAGTGCAATTGCTGAATACTATGGTAAGATTATGTTTAGTCTTGTAAGAAACTGCCAAAATAACTTTCAAAGTGGCTATACCATTTTGCATTCCAACCAAGAATAAGTGAAAGTTTCTATTGTTCCACATCGTCACCAGCATTTGAAATTTACTGCCAATGTTTTGGGTTTTGGTCGTTCTAATAGGTGTGTAATGGAGTCTCTGTGATTTAGTTTGCATTTCCCTGATGACACAGAATATTGAACATCTTTTAGATGCTTATTTGATATCAGTGTGTCTTCTTTGGTCAGGTGTCTGCCAAGGTATTTTGCTCATTTTTAATCAGGTTGTTCTCTTATTGTTGAATTTTAAGAGTGCTCTCTATATTTTGGATAACAGCCATTTACAGATACTTTTTTTTCTTCCCAGTTTGTGTCTTTTCATTCTCTTGACAATCTTCTACAGGGCAGAAACTGTTAGTTTGTCTAGAGTCCAGTTTATCAGTTATTTATTTCACAGATCACATTTTGGTCTTGCCCCTAAAAAGGCATTGCCCTACCCAAGGTTATCTAGGTTTTCCCGTTTTTGTTTGTTTGTTTGTTTTTTCCTGGAAGTTTTATACTTTTGACTTTTACATGTAGGTCTATGATCCATTTTTCATTCTTTTTTGTGAGTAGGTACCAAGTCTATATTTAGATTTGCTTTTTTTTTTGCATGAGGATGTCTAGTTAGTCCAGCATCATTTGTTGAAAAGACACTATCTTTGCTTCTTTACATTGCCTTTGCTCCTTTGTAGAAGAGCAGTTGACTAATTTATGTAGGTCTATTTATAGGCTTGCTATTCTGTTTCATTGATATTTTTTGCAAATATCACACTGTCTTGATTAATATAGCTTGAAGTCAAGTAGTGTCAGTCTTCTGCCTTTGTTTTATCCTTTCAATATTTAGTTGAGTATCCTATTTCTCTTCTCAAAATAAACTTTAGAATTAGTTTGTTAGCATCCAGGAAATAACTTCCTCAATTTTATTTGGAATTGCATTAAATCTAGAAGGCAAATTGAGAATATCTGACATCTTGACAATATTTAGTCTTTCTATTTATGAACATGGAATATCTCATTTATTTAGTTTCTCTTTAATATCTTTTATCAGAATGTCATAGTTTTCCTCCTATGGATCTGACACATATTTTGTTAGAATTATAGCTAAGTGTTTCATTTTGTGGGATGCTAATTTAAATGGCACTGTTGTTTTAATTCCAAGTTTTAATAACTTGTTCATTGCTGGTATATAGAAGAGTAACTGTCTCTTGTGTATTACCTTTGTAGCCTGCAAAAATACTATACTCATCTAATCGGTTCCAGATGTTTTCTGTCAATTTTTTCAGCTGTTCTATTTAGATGATTATGTCATCTGTGAGCAAAGATGGTTTTATTTCTTCCTTTCTCACTTTTGTGTTTCCTCCTTCCCAATCTTTGTGTTTGGGAGGGAGGAGATGCTGTTTATATAGTAGATATACATGTACAACACACACACAGGCTTCCCAGGGGGCTCAGTGGCAAAGAATCCACCTGCTAATGCAGGAGACACAGAAGAAGTGGGGTTGATTCCTGGGTCAGGAAGATTTCCTGGAGGAGGAAATGGCACCCCACTCCTGTGTTCTTGCCTGAAAGAAAATACCATGGAAAGAGAAGCCTGGTGGGCTACAGAGCATGGGGTCTCAAAGTTTTACATGATTGAGTGACTAAATAACATCAAATGAATAAATATATAGATACACACACATTTTCTTTTCTTATTGTACTAGATTAGCCATGAATTATGGTATGATATTGAAAAGCAGTAGTCAAAGGGGAAAAACTTGCCCTTTTCCTAACCTTAGTGCAAAAGCTTCATGTTTCTCACCATTTAATTGTAGTTTTTTCAATGGATATTTTTATCAAGTTGAGGAATTCCTTCTATTGCTGGATTTGTGAGAGATTTTTATCATGAATAAGTATAAGATTTAATCATATGCTTTTCCTCCAGCTGTTGATATGATTATGTGATTTTATTTTTACTTGGTTGATGTGGTTATTTATTTTTAGACGTTGAACCCAGTCTTTCCTTCCTGGGATAAATCTCACTTTATCTAATATCTATAATTTTATCCCAGTTTATCATGGAGGATAATTCTTTTAACACATTGTTGGGTTTGGTTTGCTAGCATTTTGTTAAAGGATTTTTGCACATATGTGCAAAAGACATATCCCATGAGAGATATTGCTCTCTTGTTTTCTTTTCTTGAATGTCTTTATTTGGTTTTGGTGTTTAGACTAATTCTGACCTCATAGAATGAGTTAGGAACTATTCCCTATGCTTCAATCAGAGAGTTAAGTTTCTGGCATGTGCTCTTTTCCTAACTTATAGCTGGTCAACTTACTGGGGTGTGTTTACATAGCCTTTCTTCAGTGTATTCATGGAGACTCTTCGTGACCCCATGAATTGTGGCCACCAGGCTTCTCTGTCCATGGGATTTCCCAGGCAAGAATACTGGAGTGGGTTGCCATTTCCTTCTCCAAGGGATCTTCCCAACCCAGGGATGGAACCACGTTTCCTGCTGAGCCACCAGGGAAGCCCTACAGAGGGACAGAGAAATAGAGACTTACATCCTATTTTTATAAGGCTATTAATCCTATTAGATTAGGTCCCTCAACCTTATATCTTTAACCTTAATGAATTCCTCACATCTCTATTTGCAAATGTAGTCACAATGGATGTTTAGGCCTCACTGTATGAATTTCACAGGACACAGTTTAGTCCAGGATACCTTCACTAATTCCTTCTCCAATGTTCTTACTTTCTTTATGTATATCCAAGTGAAAGGATTATATAATTTTTATTCTCTCTGAAGATTTTAACTTTTTTTTGCAAGGCAGATCTATTGGCAACAAATTTTCTCAATATTTGTCTGAGAAAGTCTTTATTTCTCTTTCACTTTTAAAGGATAATTTCACAGGAAAGATCATTTCACAGAAGGAAAATGTCTTGGTTTTTGGTTATTTCCTCTCAAAACTTGAAATATTTCATTCCACTCTCATTTTGCTTGAATAGTTTCTGAGGAGAGCCAAGTCTAAACTCTTACCTTTTCTCCTTTATAAGTTGTGCTTTCCTCTGGCTTTCTCCAAAACTTTCCCTTTATCATTGATTTTCTGTAGTTTAAATATGCTAAACCTCAATGAGGCAGTGGAGCTGTTTCAAATCCTGAAAGATGATGCTGTGAAAGTGCTGCACTTGATATGCCAGCAAATTTGAAAAACTCAGCAGTGGCCACAGGACTGGAAAAGGTCAGTTTTCGTTCCAATTCCAAAGAAAGGCAAAGCCAAAGAATGCTCAAACTACTGCACAATTGCACTCATCTCATATGCTAGTAAAGTAATGCTCAAAATTCTCCAAGCCAGGCTTCAGCAATACGTGAACTGTGAACTCTCAGATGTTCAAGATGGTTCTAGAAAAGTTCAAGGCTATGGTTTTTCCTGGGTCATGTATATGGATGTGAGAGTTGGACTGTGAAGAAGGCTGAGTGCTGAAGAATTAATGCTTTTGAACTGTGGTCTTGGAGAAGACTCTTGAGAGTCCCTTGGACTGCAAGGAGATCCAACCAGTCCATTCTGAAGGAGATCAACTCTGGGATTTCTCTGGAAGGAATGATGCTAAAGCTGAAACTCCAGTACTTTGGCCACCTGATGCGAAGTGTTGACTCATTGGAAAAGACTCTGATACTGGGAGGGATTGGGGGCAGGAGAAGAAGGGGACAACTGAGGATGAGATGACTGGATGGCATTATGGACTTGATGGATGTGAGTCTGAGTGAACTCCGGGAGTTGGTGATGGACAGGGAGGCTTGGTGTGTTGCGATTTATGGGGTGACAAAGAGTCAGACATACGACTGAGCGACTGAACTGAATAAAGCTTTTTCTGCATTTATCCTGCCTGTAGTTCTCTGAGCATCTAGAATATGTGGTTGACATCTGACATTAATTTATGAAAATTCTGAGTCATTACTATCTCCAGCGCTGTTTCTGTTCCTCTCTCCCTTTCTTCTCTAGTATTCCCAACATACATGTCCCACAGGTTGTAGTTGTCCTAGTTTTGGGGTTTCCTGTTCTGTTTTTCAGTCTTTTTTCTCTTTGCTTTTCAGGTTCAAAAGTTTATATTATCATATCTTCAAGCTCAGAGATTTTTTTCCTTAACCATGCTCAGTCTACTAATGAAAGCACTTGTAAAAGACATTCTCCATTTATGTTACTATGTTTTAAATTCTAGCATTTCTTTTTGGTGTCTTCTGTAGGATTTCCATCTCTCTGCTTGCATTATCTGTTATTACAGGCTGTGTTAATTTCCTAATGAAAACCCTTAGCATATTCATCATAGTTAAAAAAAATATATTGGTCTGAAGATTTTGACATTCCTGCCGTATCTGACTCTGGCACTTGTTCAGTCTCTTAAACTGTACTCTTTGCTTTTCAGTACCTTGTAATGGTTTCTTGAAAGTTTGTCATGATGTACTGAGTAAAAAGAACTGTGACAAATAGCCTTTACTGATATAGTACTAAGGTGTTGGGGAGAGAATCCCGTTTTATTATAAATAAATTTATATGATTTACATAGTTGATTTATATGATTATATATAAATTTATATGATTTACATAGTTTAAAACCTTATGATTTATAATCATAAGTCTTATAATTAGGTCTCAGTCTTTGGTGAGTCTGTGTCACTGGAATGTAAATTTCACTGGAGCTTCTCGGTTGCTTTTCTTCCCTTAGGTGGGACAGGATGACTAGAGGAGGCTAGCACTGAGTTCTAGTAAACTTCCAGCAGGTTATGCGTGGATGAAATAATTTCTCCTGAGGGCAGGCCTTGTTAAGAAGAAAAGAATACTCTGGCATATTTCAAGATTGTTACTGTTATCCTCTTCATGCTGGAAGCTCAGTTTGCTGGA
Source organism: Madoqua kirkii (assembly GCA_006408675.1). Classification (NCBI taxonomy): domain Eukaryota; kingdom Metazoa; phylum Chordata; class Mammalia; order Artiodactyla; family Bovidae; genus Madoqua; species Madoqua kirkii. Next base: position 18,870 of record SJYC01014888.1, read on the forward strand.
AGCTCAGTGGGGGATTTTCTCTGATATTCCAAGGATCTGGTAGAGCTCCTGAGAAACTTTCATGAAAGTGTGGAAGACTCCGTGCTGGTTTCCCTTGAGTTTTCTGTTCTCTGCTTTGTCTACCCTGAACTTCCAACAGTATGTCATTATAGCTCAGGTTTTATAGCGTGTCATTTATAGCACTGGGCTCTCTGGACTTTTCTGCTCATGGGTTTCTGCTCTAGTAGGTTGTGATTCTCTATCTGCCCATCTGTCTTCAAATTTGGGGACAGCAGTTTGCCCTGTGACCCCACTTTCCAGTGGCTCTGAGCAGAGTTGTTGACTTTTCAATTTGCTCAGCTTTTTATTTGTTTTCAAGATGGAGTGGTTACTTTTTTTCTTTTTTTAATTTGGCTACATTGGGTCTTAGTTGTAGCTCATGGGATCTTCCTTGCATCATGTAGGATCTTTCACTGCGGTGTGTGGGCTCAGGAGTTGAGGCTTACAAACTCTCTAATTGTGGCACACAGGTTCTATACCATGCAGTAGTTGTGGTGTGTGGGCTTAGTTGCCCCAAGGCAAGTGGGATCGTAGTTCCTCAACTAGGGATCAAACCTGTGTCCCCTGGATTGCAAGGCAGATTCTTAAGCACTGGACAGACAGGGAAGTCTCTGAAATGGTTACTGTAAAATAAGCTCATTATATGCTGAACTGGAAACTGGAATTCTGCTTCATGTTTTTATCACCCAAATATGAATCCATAGGGACTAATTGAACAAGCTTGCTTTTTAAAAAAAAATTTTATTTGTCTTTTATCTTTTTAAAATTTTTATTTTTACTTTTTCACTTTACAATACCGTATTGGTTTTGCCATACATTGACATGAATCCGCCACGGGTGTACATAAGTTCCCAATCCTGAAGCCCCCTCCTCCTACCTCCCTCCCCATATCATCTCTCTGGATCATCCCCGTGCACCAGCCCCAAGCATCCTGTATCCTGTATCTAACATAGACTGGAAATTCGTTTCTTACATGATAGTATACAGGTTTCAATGCCATTCTCCCAAATCATCCCACCCTCTCCCTCTCCCACAGAGTCCAAAAGACTGTTCTATACATCTGTGTCTCTTTTGCTGTCTCACATACAGGGTTATCATTACCATATTTCTAAATTCCATATATATGTGTTAGTATACTATATTGGTGTTTTTCTTTCTGGCTTACTTCGCTCTGTATAATAGGCTCCAGTTTCATCCACATCATTAAAACTGATTCAAATGTATTTTTTTAATGGATGTATATGTATATGTACCACAGCTTTCTTATCCATTCATCTGCTAGGGATATCTTGTTTCCATGTTCTGGCTATTATAAACAGTGCTGCGATGAACACTGGAGTACACGTGTCTCTTTCAATTCTGGTTTCCTCCATGTGTATGCCCAGCAGTGGGATTGCTGGGTCATAAGGCAG
>SJYC01014891.1:0-20806 GCA_006408675.1 Madoqua kirkii
CACTCCGGTTTTCCTTCTAGAGAGTCTTGATTTCTAAAATGACTTATCTCTTACTTCTAATTCATGAATTTTTTGTCTCAGATTTTTTTATAATGTTGAGTTATAATGTTTTTCATATTTTGTTTTTTTCTTAATATATTCTAGCTTGTTTTGAAATAATACTTTATAATTTTTTTCTGCCTTTTGTATACAAATTTTTGGTATATTTTTAATATCTGTAGAGAGGTCATTCTGGTTCTTATTCTTTTTTTCTGTAGTAATTTTGGGTGAGATTTGATTTCAATAGCTTTACACTGATCATTTTAATATCATTTTAGTCCCTCTGAACTTTTAGGAGCTTGACTCATATGGTCTCTGCCTTCATAAAATGTACTTTTCTCTTTTTTGGCATGTGGTGTAAAAATGTGGATATTGCTAAGATTTTCTGGCTTTATTTACTCTGTCCAATTTTGGCTCTTCTCTTTGTCACTCTATACCGGTCCTGCTCAGTTTTCATTTTGCTTCCATCAGATTTTCCTCTTACGTGGCCTTGTTCTACAAAAGATTCCTATCAATTCAGTTTCAAGAATTCATAGCGGCTAGACTTCTCCAAGGAGAAGGCAATGGCACCCTACTCCAGTACTCTTGCCTGGAAAATCCCATGGACGGAGGAGCCTGGTAGGCTGCAGTCCATGGGGTCACTGAGAGTCGGACACGACTGAGCAAGTTCACTTTCACTTTTCACTTTCATGCACCGGAGAAGGAAATGGCAACCCACTCCAGTGTTCTTGCCTGGAGAGTCCCAGGGACGGGGGAGCCTGGTGGGCTGCCGTCTATGGGGTCACACAGAGTCAGACACGACTGAAGCGACTCAGCAGCAGCAGCAGCAGCAGCCTTCTCCAAACTCACTAAATCTCACTGTGGGTCTTTGTACTTAAATGCCAGCACAGGGTGCAAAATGCTTCTGAGATGCAGTTACTGTTCTCAAATTGGCCTGCCAAAATTCAAGATGACAATTTCATATTATTCTATTCTTAGGTCAGTCAGATGTACTCTGCTTTCCCTCATAGCGATGTCAACAACATTTTGACCTTGTGGCTATCGGTGGGTCGTCTCTGTTTGTGTTTGGGGGTTATGGTTTTACCTTGTTACCAGGATTTGTTGTAAATATTTTTTTGCTCTCTAGTTTCTTTGACTTTTCATGTGAGAATTTAGAAAGATATAAAAGCTGTACTACAGATCTAATAGCTGTACTACTGCCATCATCTTGCCAGAATTCACATTTTTCCCTCTTAAAATATAAGGCTACTTTCCAGGTTAATGCATATAGATCTAGTATATTCTTTTTATAAGTTAAATAATGCTGTTTTAAAATGCAATTTATTCAGCCATTCCCTTTTATAATAAGCTTTGTCATATATATTGAAAATATTATTTCCCAGTCTATTTTGACAGAAAGTCTTAAATTTTATGTACTCAAATCTGTTGATACTTCTTTTATGGTTTCTGGGCTTCTCAATGCTCTTAAGTTATCTGCTGTTCTCAGATGTATACAAGTACCTCTTAAATGTTCTACTGACATACTTTTTTGGTGATATTTAGTTTTTAAATTGTATGATTTATTTTTTGTATAGTATCAAATATTTCTGCATAAAAGTTAAAAAAGCAGGGTGACAATATACAGCCTTGACGGACTCCTTTTCCTATTTGGAACCAGTCTGTTGTTCCATGTCCAGTTCTAACTGTTGCTTCCTGACCTGCATACAGATTTCTCAAGCTGTCTCTTATACACATCTAACCCAATATTCTCCTCTTTGACTATTACTATGCCAATATATTCTATAAGATTATGGTAAGTTGATAGTGATGCATTGTATTTAGTAAGATGAGAATCCTTTAATTCTCAATTTTAAGTGATTATCAATTTTTGATAATCGCCTTTGTGAATGAAAAAGAAAGTATAATTTTTCACTTTACTAAAACTCCTTTATTGTAATTTAACTGCAAATGCATTAAAAAAATATATATATATATACACATACACAAATTTTGGGAACACTGACATTTGTATGACTTTTATCTTTGCATCCAAGATGTGCTACTCCTCCAAAGTTATTCAGGTCTCAATTTTGTAAATATTGTTTTTGCTCTCTAGATTTTACAGTTTTTCTTTGAAGTTTATGGAACATTTTAAATGTTTTTTTATGGGCTTGGTCACACAAAAATTTTACTTTAAAAGGCTAGAGATTTCTCACAGCATGTTCTCCAAATATGATTACATAAAGATAGAAAGCAACAATAAAATATTGTCTAGGAGTTTTCATACACTGCTAGTGAAGATAAAAGGTGACATTTCTCTTCGGTCACTAAGTCATGTCTGGCTCTTGTGGCCCCACGGACTCCAGCATGCCAGGCTTCCTTGTCTTTCTTTCACTATCTCTCAGAGTTTGCTCAAATTCACATCCATTAAGTCAGTGATGCCATCTACCATCTCATCCTCTGCTGCCCTCTTCTTCTTTGGCTTTAATCTTTCCCAGCATCAGGGTCTTTTCCACTGAGTTGACTCTTCACATCAAGTAGCCAAAGTATCAACTTTGAAAATTGAAAGACTAAAGCTGAACACTGAATACCCAGCAACGTCACCACTAAGTAGATGCCCTGTGTATAGATGTATAACAAAGCATAACAGTGCACACAGTGGCACATTATTCATAACATTCTCAAATTGGCAACATCCCTAATATCCTTCAGCTGTAGACTCAGACATAACATCTGATATCTTTAAACAATAGAATACTACATAGCAGTGAGAAAGAACAAACCATTCTTTCATGGATAAGCATAGATAAATATCTTAAAGATGATGTTACATAAAAGAAATCAGATTCCCTGTGTATAGATGTATAACAAAGCATAACAGTGCACACAGTGGCACATTATTCATAACATTCTCAAATTGGCAACATCCCTAATATCCTTCAGCTGTAGACTCAGACATAACATCTGATATCTTTAAACAATAGAATACTACATAGCAGTGAGAAAGAACAAACCATTCTTTCATGGATAAGCATAGATAAATATCTTAAAGATGATGTTAAATAAAAGAAATCAGATAAGAAAGAGTACATACCATTTAATGTCATTTATATAAAGTTAAAAATGAGAAAAACATTTATGGAACTTTGGATAATGGTACCCTTGGGGACATAGCAACTGGGAGGGACTATGATGAGTACTGAAGAAATGATGTTTTCTCTTGATCCCTTTATGAAAAGTTTTGAAGCTCTACATTTATGATTTATGCACCCTTTTGTACGTGTTACACTCTAATAACAAATGCACTTAAGGATGTGTCCAAGATATATTGTTAATTGTACTTATTTCCTGAATAAGCAATAAAAATCACTCCCAAATCCACACAACCAAACACATATCAATTTCAGTACACAAATATACAGTTTTCCTCAGATGGAACAGACAGTTTTGTTGTTGTTCATCCAACACTTTTTTACTGCATTTTTAATCTAAAGAAGTTCTGACAAAGGGCTCTGGTAGAATTACAGCATTGAGAAAAGATGAATTTTAATACAGAGGAAGGAAGTGTCTGGTCCTGCCTGCTTCTTTTAAAGCTGTCAGGCTGCCCCTGTACCATAGCAGCAGCATCTCCAAGAGCAGGATGCCCTCTTGTACTCTTTAAGATTTGAAACCTTAAGTGCCTGCTCTAGTCCATCTCATTGTGCTTACAAATTTCCTGTAATCTGAATGCTTCTGATCCTGAGATTTTTCTCACATTTGGGGCTCCAAACATCTCTTGTATCTCATAACATTTTTTGGACCAAATTTATACCCCACTAATCATGTGGCCAAAGCTCCCTGAATAAAGAGATGCCTCCCTCTCATCATCTATATCTTGATGTAGTCTCTCTCATCATTCTTCATAGCCTCTTGATTGTTCTTGGCCCTGAAAAACGTTCTAGACTGAGGATATGGTGTTCAGTCACTAAGTTGTGTCCAACTCTTTGTGATTCCATGGACTGCAGCATGCCAGGCTTCCCTGTCCTTCACTATCTCCCAGAGTTTGCTCAAACTCATGTCCATTGGGTCGGTGATGTCATCCAACCATCTCATCCTCTGTCTCCCTCTTCTTCTCTTGCCCTCAATCTTTCCCAGCATCATGGTCTTTTCCAATGAGTTGGCTCTTCACATCAGGTGGCCAAAGTATTGGAGCATCAGCATCAGTTCTTCCAATGAATATTCAGGGTTGATTTCCTTTAGGATTGACTGGTTTGACCTCCTTGAAGTCCAAGGGTCTCTCAAGAGTCTTCTCTAGCACCACATTTCAAAAGCATCAATTCTTCAGTGCTTAGCCTCTTTTATGGTCTAACTCTCACATCTATATGTGATTGCTGGAAATTCCATAGCTTTGACTAGACAGATATTTGTTGGCAAAGTGATGATTGAAAGTATAGATTAAAAAAAAAAACCTTCATTTTAAAATTTGGACTTCAGTTCAGTTCAGTCACTCAGTCGTGTCCAACTCTTTGTAACCTCGTAAATCACAGCACACCAGGCTTCCCTATCCATCACCATCTCCCAGAGTTAACTCAGACTCATGTTCATTGAGTCCGTGATGCCATCCAGTCATCTCATCCTCGGTTGTCCCCTTCTCCTCCTGCCCCTAATCCTTCCTAGCATCAGAGTCTTTTCCAATGAGTCAACTCTTCTTATGAGGTGGCCAAAGTACTGGAGTTTCAGCTTTAGCATCATTCCTTCCAAAGAACACCCAGGACTGGTCTCGTTTAGGATGGACTGGTTGGATCTCCTTGCAGTTCAAGGGACTCTCAAGAGTCTTCTCCAACACCACAGTTGAAAAGCGTCAATTCTTTGGCACTCAGCCTTCTTCACAGTCCAACTCTCACATCCATAGGTGACCACAGGAAAAACCATAGCCTTGACTATTCGGACCTTAGTCGGCAAAGTAATGTCTCTTCTTTTGAATATACTATCTGGGTTGCTCATAACTTTTCTTCCAAGGAGTAAGCGTCTTTTAATTTCATGGCTGCAGTCACCATCTGTAGTGATTTTGGAGCCCCCCCCAAATAATGTCTGAACTACCTAAATAGAAGAAAGAATTCCTGCATCTTCTTCTTAAAGATTTCCTAATTTGACATTTTACCCCATTTGCTTCATCATTCTGTCTTTCTGAGTTTTCATTATTTGTGGTATTTTTGTCCCATGAAGTCATCACAGACACTGAATTAGCAAGTACTGAGCTACCACGGGAAAACAGTATTAGGTTCCCCTGAGCCTCTACTTACTACATTTGTTAATTGATCCTTACCAAACCTTGTTTAATGTGTATCTATTATGACAGTTTTAAAAACATACATTAATGTCATTGATTCATTAACATTTAATTCATAGCCAATTGCACTGTCACACATGCCTGAAATGGGGGTGATTCGTTTTTTCCACAAAGCAGTTCACAGTTGGTTTACACTTAGGAACACCACACAACACTTCAGCCCTATTATAGGGGCCTTTTAAACAACAAAATCACCAACAGAATGCACAAAAAATGTAAGCACTGGCACTAAACTGAATGAAAATGACATTTATTTGCAATGTGAGAGCTACAAGAAGGCAGAGCATCACTTGGTCAACATCCACTGGAAAGTGTGCATTGGATTTTTCACAAATCTTTTCTCAAATTGTTCACACTCTGTACACGTCTATGAATGACTGCAAAAGCACTGCACGTGCTGACTTTGTGGTTACAAATAATTTTACAAATAAATTTTCAAGTAAAAATGAATGATAATGAAACTCACTCAGTCATGTCCAACTCTTTGTGACCCCATGGACTATACAGTCTCTGGAATTCTCCAGGCCAGAATACTGGAGTGGGTAGTCTTTCCCTTTTCCAGGGGATCCTCCCAAACCAGGGACTGAACTCAGGTTTCCCTCATTGCAGGCAGATTCTTTAACAACTGAGCCTCAAGGGAAGCCCAAATTGCAAGTAGGAAGACCATAAATAATGAGGATTATATATATATGTCTATATACACACACACACATATATATATACATGGATATATGATGTATAGATATATGCACACACATATTTCTGAAACATTTGGGTGTAAGTTACACATATGATACTCCTTTAGTCCTAAATACTTTAGTGTATATTTATTAAACACAAGGGTGTTGTATTTAACCATTGTATTGTAACCGTATTACAATGATCACCACCAAGAAATTAACCTTGATAAAGTGCTGTTATTGCAGCTACAGATTTCATTTATGTTTCACCAATTATTCCACTAATGTCCATTCTATTTCAGGATGCAATCCAAAATTACATGTTGCATTTAGCTGTCATGTCTCTTTAGTTTGCTTTAATGTGTAAGAGTTCCTTGGTCTTTATCTGCCTTTTATTGATGCTGCCTTCTTGGGAGTATCAGGGGTTGGAAGTAACAAGGAGAAAGTTGTGAAAGATGTAAATAAAGGGGAATGAGAGAATTTTCATTATGAAACATTGTTGGACTCTCATGACGATATCACAGAGGGAGTGTTCAGTTCAGTTCAGTTGCGTCTGACTTTGCGACCCCATGAATCGCAGCATGCCAGGCCTCTCTGTTCATCACCAACTCCTGGAGTTCACTCAGACTCACGACCATTGAGTCCGTGATGCCATCCAGCCATCTCATCCTCGGTCGTCCCCTTTTCCTCCTGCCCCCAATCCCTCCCAGCATCAGAGTCTTTTCCAGTGAGTCAACTCTTCGCATGAGATGGCCAAAGTACTAGAGTTTCAGCTTTAGCATCATTCCTTCCAAAATAATCCCAGGGTTGATCTCCTTGCAGTCCAAGGGACTCTCAAGAGTCTTCTCCAACACCACAGTTCAAAAGCATCAATTCTTTGGCACTCAGCCTTCTTTACAGTCCAAATCTCACATACATACATGACTATGGGAAAAACCATAGCTTTGACTAGACGGACTTTAGTCGGCAAAGTAATGTCTCTGCTTTTGAATATACTGTCTAGGTTGGTCATAACTTTTCTTCCAAGGAATAAGTGTCTTCTAATTTCATGGCTGCAGTCACCATCTGCAGTGATTTTGGAGCCCCCCAAAATAAAGTCTGACACTGTTTCCACTGTCTCCTAATCTATTTCCAATGAAGTGATGCGACTGGATGTCATGATTTTCATTTTCTGAATGTTGAGCTTTAAGCTAACTTTTTCACTCTCTTTCACTTTCATCAAGAAGCTTTTTAGTTCCTCTTCACTTTCTGCCATAAGGGTGGTGTCATCTGCATATCTGAGGTTATTGATATTTCTCCTGGAAATCTTGATTCCAGCTTGTGCTTCTTCCAGTCCAGCGTTTCTCATGAGGTACTCTGCATAGAAGTTAAACAAGCAGGGTGACAATATACAGCTTTGACATACACCTTTTCCTATATGGAACCAGTCTGTTCCATGTCCAGTTCTAACTGTTGCTTCCTGACCTGCATACAGATTTCTCAAGAGGCTGATTAGGTGGTCTGGCATTCCCATCTCTTTCAGAATTTTCCACAGTTTACTGTGATCCACACAGTCAAAGGCTTTGGCATAGTCAATAAAGCAGAAATAGATGTTTTTATGGAACTCTCTTGCTTTTTCCATGATCCAGAGGGAGTGTAGCAATAGTAAATAATAGCTAATGTTTTGCTGCCTAGTAGTTTAATCTTATTCTTTCTGAATTAATTCTTCATACAAATGAGGGCACTGAGGTCAGAGAAGTTAAGCATTTATAGAAGGTCACATAAGTAGCAGTGGTGGGATTAGAACTCAAATCAGTTTAATAAGGCATGAGATGGTGATGGACAGGGAGGCCTGGCGTGCTTTGATTCATGGGGTCGCAAAGAGTCAGACATGACTGAGTGACTAAACTGAACTGAACTCAAAGGGACTTCCCTGGTGATCCAGTGGCTAAAACTTCTTGCTCCCAATGTAGGGGGCCTGGGTTTGATCTGTGGTCATGGAACTAGACCCTCATGCTACAACTAAGAGTTCATATGCTGCAACTAAAAACAGCAACAACAACAACAACAAATAAACCTGCATGCCACAATGAAGATCAGAGATCTTGTGTGCCTCAACTAAGACATAGCACAGGTGAAAAAACAAGACACTAAAAAGCAAAGCTCTTTTAGATGTACGTCCTAATGTTACTAAGATGGCATCCAATGAAACATCTATAATTTTAGTGCTACGTAATTGCTATACTGCCCTTATTTTTCTCATCCCCTATTGTTAAAAAAAAATCCACAAAAATAATATGAGAAAAACCATAGTGGGCTTTAACAAAACAACTGTAAATCCAAACAGAGCCACTAAAAATTTTCCATTGGAAGGTGGCCTGGAGGCAATTTCATTATCATTTTTCCCATGAGCATCTCCCATGAGAATGCACTTAATTTTATTGTTAAACTTGACTATTAAGACTTGTAAAAAGAAATATTTACAAAGTTTTTAGCAGAGTCTCCCTTAAGGAAGGAGATATATGGATTAGTCTGTGTTCTCAGGCATGTTGGAAAAGGAGTCATCTTGGGAGTTAAGTTTGAATTTAGGGACTGTAATCTCAACCCAGGAAAAGTCTGTCTGCTTAACCAGAATACTTGTTTTTGTCCCAGTGGTCTAGTGAATACCCTGCATTATCAAAATGCTTTCTAATAGCTGAAACCAACAGTATGTGAGAACACAAGGCTGTAGGTGGGATGCTGGTGGCATTTGAAGATCTACATAAGAACTATACATGAATCATTTCCTCGATTCTTCTGCCTTTGGACTCATAGAAGCAGAAACACAGAACTGGAGGGAATGTTAGAAATCATCTTGTCTAACTCTAGAATTTGGGGGATTTGCCTATTAAAATAATTTCTAAGCAGCTAACATTCAGTGTGTTGTGCTAAGTCACTTCAGTCATGTCCGACTCTCTGCCAAGCTATGGATGGTAGCCTTCCAGGCTCTTCTGTCCACGGGATTCTCCAGGCAAGAATACTGGAGTACATTGCCATGTTCTTCAGAGGATCTTCTCGAACATTCAGTGAGCTCTTATGCTCAATATTATGCAAGATATGTTTCATTGTTTAAGTTTCACAATTCTCTGAGGTGGATATTACTATTTACAGTTTATAGATGGTGAAACTGGGTCTCAGTAACTTGTCCTAGGTCACACAGCTAAGAAGTAATATATTAAAGTCTGAAGTCAGGGCTAACCAAAAAGTCTGTGCTCCTTTCATCCCACCACTGATTTCCATCTTCTCTGAGGAAATGGTTGATACGTTAATAGTTGTTAATAACTACTACTGGTCTAAGAAAAATTGTGAATTAGATAAAATCTGCTCTTGGTATCTTTTGGGTCATCATCATAACCCTTTTACAAGGTTGGCTAATATATCTTGGCCTATTGTCTTTAAGATGTTTTTCCTTTGTCTACAATTGGGATTTTCTCTGACCCAAAGATATGGAGAGAGTCAGGTAAATTAATACTTATGAATGTGAAAATAGGAAATTATTCAGTGAGTACCTTTTAGAGAAGATGTACCCTTTTTTTTCCTAAGACAGAGTTAATACTTGTGTCGAATTTATTGAGGTGAGATTTTTCTGGCCAGTCTATACAAAGCTGAGTGGGATCAAGTCTGTTATGAAGTAGAGAGAAGTACATCTGTAAAAATGTATTATTAATGCTCAGATCTTCTATGTTATCTATTTCATAACCCCTGATAGGTTAGCCACATAGGTACAAGAAACAAAAATGGTACATCAGGAGGTGTAAAGAAAGTTTGAGTTCTGATGTAATACAAATAGTGTATTATTATTAGACACAGAGAAGTTTAACAATGCTTGGTTAAAGGTTTTCATTCTCTTTTTGCATAAAAATGTATAAAGAATATAAAATGTAGTAGCAGAAATAACAGAATCAGACTTAGTAGTCATGATAGTATCAAATCAGTTTTGAAATCAACTGCTGACCTCTATACCCACAGCACTTCACTCATTTCATTGCACAGAAGAAGTTCAAATGGCCAGAGAGTTTTACAGTGCTCCCACTTTATGACAAGGAAACATGGAGAAGTACTTGCTCCAGTCATAATGCCTGGAGATTATTCTATGTCAAAGCAAAATTCACATCTGAAACCCATGTGTTTAACATCTGCAGAAGGAGGAGAAAAGGAAGGTGTTATCAATAGATTACCAAGCTCTAGATATGATTAATCTTCCATGTGATATGGAAAGTTAGGAAAGAAATGGAAAATTATTGTTATCAAATATACTTTATATTTAATAATTTCAAAGAAAAAAAACATACACACATACACAAAACTATACATGTGCATGAATGTCTCGATTATCTAGTGCCAAATTAGGTGGTAAAATACGATGGGAGGAGAGTTAACTAGCTCCAAGGCAGGGCAGTGAAGATAAACTGCTCTCCTTACAATGGAAAGGTAAACAGCTTCTGACTCTCCATATTTAGAGAAATCTAGTTAAATAACTCCTTACTAAATTTCAGAAGCTGTGATGATCTGCTTCAGTAAAAAGAAACTGTGATTTTTGGGGCCACCATCTTTTTAAAGTGGCCGTGGTTCACCCTCACCTGCTGGGATGCGTCTGGTGTTTGTGAGGGTCTAGGTGAGTTGATAAAGACACTGCCATTGCACCCTTCCATTCTTTGATGGTGCTGGAAACTCTGCAGTTCTTCATAAGAAGTAGCCTTTCCTCTGATTACTTCTGATTATTTATGTTAGTGGGCAGATGCAGATTTCAGAGACTGCCACTGTAATCTCTCTCATTCCAACCAATGTGAGTGGCTTCACATACTTTCATCAGTTACATATTTAGGACCTATGGAAGTTACCAAAGAATAGGCTCAAAGACCTACTGGACCCACAAGCAGATGATCCTGACCTATAAGTACATTGATTACTTGGCTTCCATCAGCTCTATTCATTTTGGAGGACTGAGAGGCTGTTCTACCTTTACTGAGAAAATCTTGGTATTATTGACTCCCCATGGCCTTTACCCTGGGAAGTGTCTTTAGATTTCTTTGGAGCAAGAAAAAAGGAATATTGGCTATATATGCCTGAGTGGCAACTACAGGGTGATTCTTCAAAGGAATCTAACCTCTCTTTCAAACAATGTTATAGCTGTAAGGCTGGAAACGGGGTAGAAAGTAGTGGTTTTCCACTACAGTACTGACGTCAGCCTTTTGCTCACCAGATTTCAATTTCTCTTTGTACACAAATCAAACAACACCTTAGTCAGCTGTTCTTATATCTGAGCTCTGCAGACATCATGATTGTTCACCATCATGAGGTCTCCGCGTCTTCAGTGCAGTGGACATCACTTTGGGTTTGACACCACGATGCTGACGCTGTATGGCTTGCCTCTGATGGGCAGGAGTTTCCCACAGGCTTCTGCATCCTGAAGCTCAGCTCTGTGGTGGACAACACTCACCACCAAGCTTCTCAACATTCCCAGTGTCCCCTTAGCAACAAAACATTTATCTGATGCCAACTCAAGGAGCACAGAAACATAGAGGGGAATTTGGTATAAATCAGTGGGCAATTGGTGAAGACAGAATTTAATAAATGGAGCTATAAACTTGGTTCTCCTTAAGGAGAAAATGATTAAAGACCTGGATTATATCCCTATCTCATGCCATACAAAAATAAATCCCAGATGGAGATGAATTCATATCTTAAATTTGAAAAGCAAACCAAAACCAAGAAAACCAAACAAAAACTTCATGGTCTTAGAGTAGGAGAAGACTTCTTAAACAAGAACACACAAAAACAAAAGGCACTAATGTAAGGGAAATACTGATAAATATTATAACATCAAAAACTTTAATCCAACAGACAACCTACAAATTTAGAGGAGATCTTTTAAATATTTTAGCACGTGATTTATATCCAGAAAATTCCAAGGCCACCGACCAGTACGTAAAAAACATAAAATAAAATGATACAAATAGTAGGAATAATAAATTCATAGACTAGGTAATCCAAATGGTAAATGATAACGGCAATTAAAGTAATAATGAGTTACTATTTTGCACGTTAGATTTCCACAGCTCTACGTTCAAATGTTCTTTCGATGAATTTGTAGGGGAGAAAGTGGTCTCCCCGTCCTATTCCTCTGCCATCTTAGGGCCGCCCCTCTCCACAACTCTAAATATCTCAAGAGTGAGACAGAATGTGGGCTAGTAACAGTTATACAGGGCTAGGGGTAAAGTATTTAATAAAGCTGAATGTGTTCCTACCCTACAATGCAGCAGTTTCATTTCCAGGATGATTGTAACTGGAACAACACAGAAAATGTCTTCCTTTTTAGTTTATCATGATATTCAAAAGTCCTGTAAACAGATGCTTGTCTTTAGATTAAGTCACTGTTTATGAAAGTTCATGGCTGAAATGCAAATATCTTTCATTGGAGGAATATATTAACCAGCAATGTGGATTATTTGATCAGTTTAACTTTTCTTTTGACAAGAGTCCTAGGGGAGGATCCATGGGAAGGACAAAAGAAATGTCTTAGAAGTAAAAATGCTATTGAGAAGGGATTCAAGGAAATGACAATAGGCACACTGTCACCTTTTCTTCCTTGTCCAAGTTTGATTTAGCTGTGTCTTCTCAGTTAAGTATTGGGTTTAATGAAACTGTTGGTTTTGTGGAAACATTAGCAGAGAACACTAATGAGGGGCCTCTCTCCCAGTGAGCTCAGTAGGCAATTAGAGAGGGAACTGGAAAAAGGACTGTAAGGTGAGAGACCCAGGGATATTACTAAATTGATAAGCATTGTGGATCAGGGTTATAGGAGGAAGGTAAGCTTAGCTATATTTCATGAATGTAACTGGTCTCACTGGCCTTCAGTGGAGATTCGGCTGACTTGCAGGAATGAGGGCAAGGGAGACTCCCACTGGTTTCTTAGCAACAGTCTAGAGTCCATGATAGGGGTCACTTTTACTCTCAGCTATTTGGGGGACACACTGCCTCTTAGAGTAACCAGCAACCACAAGCCCTAATGAGTAGTCAACAACAAGAATACAAACATTGTTGTTCAGTTACTAAGTCATGTTCAACTCTTTGCGACCCAATGGACTGAGCATGCTAGGCTTCTCTGTCCTCTGTCTCACTGAGTTTCCTCAAACTCATGCGCATTGAGTCAGTGATGCCTTCCAATCATCTCATCCTCTGTCATCCCATTTTCCTCTTGCCCTCAATTTTTCCCAACATCAGGATCTTTTCCAGTGAGGTGGCTCTTTGCATTAGGTGGCCAAAGTATTGGAGTTTTGGCATCAATCCTTCCAATGAATATTCAAGACTGACTTTCTTTAGGATTGACTGGTTTGATCTCCTTGCTGTTCAAGGGACTCGAGTCTTCTCCAGCATCACAGCTCAAAAGCATCAATTCTTCAGTGCTCAGCCTTCTTTATGATCCAGCTCTCACATCCACACATGACTACTGGAAGAACTATAGCTTTGACTGTATGGACCTTTGTCAGCAAATTGATGGCTCTGCTTTTTAAAACACCATCTAGGTTGACATAGCTATTTTCCAAGAAGCAAGTGTCTTTAAATTACATGGCTGAAGTCACCATCTGCAGTGATTTTGGAGCCCAAGAAAATAAGGTCTGTCACTCTTTCCATTGTTTCCCCACCTATTTGCCATGAAGTGATGGGGCCAGATGCTATGATCTTATTTTTTTGAATGTTGAGTTTTAAGCCATCTTTTTCACTCTCCTCTTTCACCTTCATCAAGAGGCTCTTTAGTTCCTGTTCACTTTCTGCTGTTAAAGTGGTATCATCTGCATATCTGAGGTTGTTCATATTTCTCCTGGAGATCTTTATTCCAGCTTGTGATTTATCTAGCCCAGCAATTCATAAACATATGAAACAATAATAATAATAATAACAGTAGTAATTTTTCAGTGGGTCTAAAAGCCTGAGAAAAGATACATGAAAAACAGATCATATGTCCAGTGAACTAGAACTGCTGAAACAGGCAGATGGGTGCTCCAATCAAGATGACAGAATAGAAGCATGTGGAACTCACCTCCATCCACAAATACATAGAAAATGCTTCTACATGAGGAACAATTCTCACAGAATACCAACTAAACACTAGCCGAAGATCTCAGACAGCCAATATTTCAAGAAAGATCTCCCAGTAACTGGGTGGGATGAATGAAATAGGCAGATTGACAACATGAACAAAAAGTAATAAATGTGCTTGAAGAAAGTAAAGTTGACCTGCTACTGCTACTGCTAAGTCACGTCAGATGTGTCCAACTCTGTGCGACCCCATAGACGGCAGCCCACCAGGCTCCCCCATCCCTGGGATTCTCCAGGTAAGAACACTGGAGTGGTTTGCCATTTCCTTCTCCAATGCATGAAAGTGGACAGTGAAAGGCAAGTCGCTCAGTTGTGTCTGACTCCTAGAGACCCCATAGACTGCAGCCTTCCAGGCTCCTCAGTCCATGGGATTTTCTAGGCAAGAGTACTAGAGAGGGATGCCATTGTACAAAAAGAGATCTAAATGAAGTATAAAAGCCCAAACCATACATTTCAAACTAAGTAAATTAGTGGATGGGATATCTGTTGCAGTGATAATGTAGTAACTAAAACTAACTTATCTTCCCATAGTAAACAACCAGAAAACAGAATAAAATATATAAATAGTAGTCTTCTAACTGTGGGCAACAGGCTGCAGCAGGGAGAAATGCAGATGAAATTGGTGAACCCTTCAATCACCCTGTACTGTTGCCTTAGGGATTTTCCAGACCACAGCACATGGAGGGCCTTACAAGCACAACACAGTAATTTCACTGAGTTGGGGAGACAATGATCAGAATTTGGTGGTGGTGGTGGGGGGGGTGTGGTGGTCAGGGTACCAGAGGAGAAAGAACCAAGCAGAGAAGAGTTCCAGAAATTTGCGTTAGGAGTCCTCTTGGCTCTGTTATATCAATAGAGTGAAACTACATAGCAACTCTGAGAACTCACATATTTGGAAGATATCTGGGTTCTGACTAGCCAGATTGGACTGTCCTTGTCCAATTCTCAGGGCATTCAGTGAAATCCTAGAAGGATCTTGCATTAATATTAGAAAAAATGTAGCTCCAGCATAAAGATAATTTTAGATATATGCTAAGAATTTTTAAAAATAGTCCTTCAGAGGACCAGGTATGCCAACTAATTTGTAATTTAATTGTAAATCCAAAACAGAGCCCAGCACTCTTGAAGCAACAAAACATACTCCAGTATTTAAATGTAAATTTTACAACGTTCAGTATTTAAGAAAATTACTAGATGTGATGAGGCAGAAACAGAGAGACAATTTCATCAATAGAAACAACTTTGAAAATGATAGGAATGGTAAAAATATAAGACACAGACTTAAAAACAGCTGTAGAATTTAAAGGAAATCATGAATAAAATGAGAAGAGAAATAGAAGACATAAAAATGACAAATGGTACTTCTAAAAGTGAAAAATACAATATCTGAAATGGAAAATTTACTGCGGAGGATTAAGAGCAATGTAGATTTTGTAGAAGAAAATATATGTGATAGACACAATTCAAACTAGGGCAGAAACAGAAATGAGATTGAAAAAAAGATGAACAAAGCAGAAATTAGTAAAACAGAAAATGAACAAATAAAACAAGCCAATATCTAGGTCTTTGAGAATATCAGCAAAATTGATAAGCTCTAAATAGACAAATCAAGTAAAAAAAATGAGACAAGACATAAATTACCAACATCAGAGATAGAAGAGAGGAAGTTATTACAGATTCTACAGATGTTAAAAGGATAATAAGAGATTATGATTATGAACTATAGTCTAAGCAGAATAAACTGAATTTCCTATACTTATTAAAGAAATTGAATTCACCCTATAATTGAATTATATAATTGGATATAATTATATAATTGCCCACCTCCTACACTCCCCCAAATCAAGGTAAAGGTGATTTCACTGCTTCATTTGATCAAATACATTAGGAAGAAATAATACCAATTCTACACAAACTCTTTCGGGAAATGGAGAGGCCAGAATGCTTCCCAACTTTTTTATGAGTCCAAAAGTTGATGTGACATTGTGAGGAAAACAAGATAAAGATCAATATCCCTCATAACATAGATATAAAAATCCTTAAAATATATTAGCAAATAAATCAATAACTATTAAAAAATTATAAGACATCATTGAAAAGTGAAAGTCTCACAGTTGTGTCTGACTCTTTGCAACCCCATGGACTGTAGCCCTCCAGTCTCTGTCCATGGAATACTCCAAGCAAGAATACTAGAGTGGGTTACCATTTCCTTCTCTAGGGCATCTTCTTGACCTAGAGACTGAATCCATGTCTCCTGCACCTCCTGCATTGGCAGGCAGATTCTTTACCACTGAGCCACCTAGCAAGCTGGCCAAAGGCATCTAAAAATGAGTAAGTAATATGTAGGAGAGGATGATCACATTAACTCAGATTCAAATTAATGGTTTTGAAGGCCATTTGGAAGAAATATTTCAAAACTTATAATAAAAGTATGCAGAGTTGGAAATTGAAAGAAAAAGGACAGAAGGCTTATATAATGGATTCAGAATACCTATCATAAAAATAAGCATTTTAGAAGGATATGCAACTGATAGGAGCAATAATTGAATAACTAATATAAGAATTTCCTTCCAAGTTGAAGATGTGAATGCCAGTTAGGCTGGACCAGTTAAACTCAGAGATAGGTCAAATCAATTATGGTAATAACAAAAGGAAACAAAGAGAAAAGAAATTAAGAGACATATGTAATCCATTCAAATGTCCTAATATTAATGTTATTATAGTCTCAGAGGGAAAGAAGGAAGAGCACTGGACAGAGCAATATTTGACAACTAATAGTGAGTCATTTTTTTCAAAAAAATTGATGAAAGAGATCAACTTACAGTTAAAGGAACTTAGTGAACCCTAAGCAAAGTAAATATAAAGAAAGTCATGACTAGGAACATCATATTCAAGCTGCCAACAAACCAAAAATAATAGGAAAACAATCAAAAAGTCAACTGGGCAGGTATAAATTGCTTTTAAAAGATGAAAATCAGAGTTGATGGCTAAATTTTCAACAGTATTATAGAAATCACAAAACAATGAAATGACATTCTTTTAAAGTGCTAAAGATTCTGTCACCTCCTGTCATTTTATTTTGTATTCATTCAAATGTGTTTTCTCTTATGTATATTATAAAACTATATTTTATGATCTCCTACCTAAATAAATACTTGCAAATGACTTAAGGGGAAAAAAAATAAATTGCTAAAAGAAAAAAAACCCTGTCCATTGGAAATTCTACATTCGGTTAAAACACCCTTCAAAAGTGAAGTCATACTCAATGGTAAAAAGTTGAAACCTTTTCCTCTAAGATCAGCAAGACAATAATGCTCCCTCTCCTCACCTTTATTCAACATAGTATTGAAAATCCTAGCCAGAGAAGTTTGGTAAGAAAAGAAAGAAATTTCATTCCAAATCAGAAAAGAAGCAGTAAAACTCACTATTTGCTGATAACATATTGTGTACTTAAATTTAAAGATTTCACCATAACCCTGTCAAAGTGAAGTGAAGTCATTTAGTCGTGTCCAACTCTTTGCAACTCCATGCGACCTACCAGGCTCCTCTGTCCATGAGATTTTTCAGGCAAGCGTACTGGATTGGGTTGCCACTTCCTTCTCCAGGGGATCTTCCTGACCTAGGGATTGAACTCAGGTCTCCTGCATTGTAGGCAGATGTTTTACCCTCTAAGTCACCAGGGGAAGTAAAGAACAGGAAAGCATAAACCTGTTAGAACCAATAAATAATTCAGCAAAGTTTCAGGATATAAAATTATTAAATTCTATAAATCTAAATATTAAACAGAAAATTCAGAAATCAACAATTCATAAGTTTTAAGTTGAAAGCAGCTATGTACTCACAATGAAAATTTGCACCATCCCTCCAAAGATGTGAGTCATATTTCTGTCCAGCATATCCACACTATGCAACTATCTGTCCAGTGGCCACTTGGTAGCTGTCTTCAGTATAAGGTCTACTGTGGTGGTGCTGTAGTGCTTGAGTTCAAGTAGTTATTATTTTACTTAACATCACTCCTAAGTGCAAGCATAGTGATGCCTGTAATTTGAATTTTCTTTTACTGTGCATAATTTATAAACTACACTTTATTATATATAAGCATGTATAAGAAAAAATGATGTGTGTAGACATTCCTCATGTTGTTATGCTTTGTGAATTCTGTGCTTTTCACATATTGAAGGTTGGTGGCAACCCTGTGTTGTCAGTTGATGGTTAGCATTTTTTTTTTTAGCAATAAAGCTTTTAATTAAAGTAAATACATAGCTTTATTTAGACATAACTATTGCAGACTTAATAGACTACAGCATAGTGTAAACATACCTCTACTGGGGAACCAAAAATGGTGTGACTCTCTTTATTGTGGTTTTCACTTTATTGTAGTCATCTGGCACTGTTTGAGTTTGGTATTATCCTTGGTTTCAGGTCCACTGAGGGTCTTCAACTGTATTCCTTGCAGATAACGGGGAACTACTACACAACAGGAAAAGGACTCTGTCTTCAATAAATTGTGCTGGATAAACTGGACAGCCACATGCAAAATAATAAACCGGAATTCTGTTTTACACTATAAATAAAAATTAACTCAAAATATATTAAAGAGCTTAAGACCTGTAACCATAAAACTAGAAGAAAACAGAGGCCATAAGCTCCTCTATTTTGGTCTTGGGGGTGGTTTTTTTGGACTTGATGTCAAAAGCAAAGGCAAAAAAAGTAAAAACAAACAAATGAGACTATATCAAAGTACAAAGTTTGGACATAGCAAAGGAAACCATCAACAAAATTAAAGGGTAACCTAGGGAATGGGAGAAATCATATACCTGACATAGTATATCTAAAGTATATAAAGGACTCAAACAATAACAAAAAAAAATTTAAAAATGGGCAGAGAATATAGACATTTTCTTAAAGAAGACATGCAGTGCACGGAGATGATACAGAGAGATGATATGGGGTGGGAGGTGGGAGGGGATGCAGGATTGGGAGCTCGTATATACCCGTGGCGGATCCATGTCAATGTATGGCAAAACCAATACGGTATTGTAAAGTAAAATAAAGTAAGAAAAAAAAGAAAAAAGGAAAAAGAAGAAAAAAGAGAATGTATTCTATATCAAATGGAAAAGTTCAGCAATATAAAACCACAATTACTTTTGTACCAACCTAATACTTGCAGTCTGGAATCAAACTAACTCCCTCAGTATGAATGTCAATACTACCAATTACTAAACTTTGTAACTTGAGACATTGCACGGAGATGATACAGAGAGATGATATGGGGTGGGAGGTGGGAGGGGATGCAGGATTGGGAGCTCGTATATACCCGTGGCGGATCCATGTCAATGTATGGCAAAACCAATACGGTATTGTAAAGTAAAATAAAGTAAGAAAAAAAAGAAAAAAGGAAAAAGAAGAAAAAAGAGAATGTATTCTATATCAAATGGAAAAGTTCAGCAATATAAAACCACAATTACTTTTGTACCAACCTAATACTTGCAGTCTGGAATCAAACTAACTCCCTCAGTATGAATGTCAATACTACCAATTACTAAACTTTGTAATTTGAGACAAAGTACTGAAAACTTCTTTTCTTTAGTTTTGTTATCTGTAAGATGGGGTTAAAATATGATCTACCACACAGCTGTTTTAAGAATTTAATTAAATAGTTAAATAGTTCATTATTAAAAAGAAAAAAGACATGCAGAGGTAAGTAGGCATGTGAAGAGGTGCTCAACATTATCAGGGAAACGCAAATCAAACCCAGAATGAGATTTTTATCTCTCATCTGTTAGAATGAGTATTTTAAGAGAAGAAATAGCAAGTGTTAGCGAGGGTGTGAAGAAAAGGGAACACTTGTACACTGTTGGAGGGAATGTAAATTGGTATGGCCACTATGGAAAACAGTATGGAGATTTCTCACAAAATTAAAAATAGAACTATCATATGATCCAGAAATTCCACTTCTGGGAATATATCGAAAGGAAAAAAAAAATACTAGCTCAAAAAATATCTGTACCACAACTGCAGCTCATTTACAATAACCAAGATATAGAAACAAACTAAGTTTCTATTGATGGGTAAATGGATAAAGAAGTTGTGGTACTTGTACACACGCTGGAATATTATCCAGTCATAAAAAGAACGAAATTTTGGCGTTTGTGAGAACATAAACGTATCTTGAGGGCATTATGCTAAGTGAAATAAATCAGATAGAGGAGGACAAATACTGTATGGTGTCACTTATCTGGATGTTTTTAGATGGAATCTAAAAACAAACAAACAAATCAAACTCATAAATTTAGAGAACAGATTGATGGTTGGGGAGTGGTCAAAACAGGTCAAGGTGGTTAAAAGGTACAAACTTCCAGTTATAACTTCCAGTTATAAAATAAATAAGTAATGGTGACAGTGTGTAGCAGGGAGACTAGAGTTAAAAATCCTATTTTGTGTATAGTTGCTAAGAGAGTAAATCTTAAATGTCCTCATAATAAAAAAAGTGTAGGTATGTGTTGTTATGGAGAGTAGATAGATTTACTGTAGCAATTATTTTGCAACGTATACAAATATTGAATCATTATGTTGTATACCTGAAACTAATATAGTGTTATACATCACTTATATCTTAAATTTTTTTTTTTAAAAGAAGCAAAATTAAAATGTTCTCAGA